>WEDG01007544.1:0-195936 GCA_017591395.1 Schistocephalus solidus | reverse complement strand
GTTGTGATCGGGTATATGATGATAGTATGTTGCTCACCGATCTGCTTAAGGAACATGTATGTTCCGTTGTGCCCTGGAGCTCAGACTAGAGCCCTCGCAGGCGGTCGCATAGCGACATGTAGCATATGTTGTTAAAGTGGAACCGACAAAGACAAGGGAGATCGGAATGGCCATTTCTGGCTTATTAGCCGTCATCAGCCAGTCATACCCAATCCCAAGTGTGGCACACCTGAGATTCGAACCCGTGACCATTGGTAATTGAGTCGAACGCTCTACCATTGAGCCACGGGCTCGTTGTTTTGTCGGTTGCGATCGGGTATATGATGATAGTATGTTGCTCACCGATCTGCTTAAGGAACATGTATGTTCCGTTGTGCCCTGGAGCTCAGACTAGAGCCCTCGCAAGCGGTCGCATAGCGACATGAAGCATATGTTGTTAAAAATGAACCGAACAAGACAAGGGAGACCGGAATGGACATTTCTTGCTTATAAGCCGTCATCAGCCAGTAATACCCCAACCCAAGTGTGGCACACCTGGGAATCGAACCCGCGACCATTTGTAATTGAGTCGAACGCTCTACCATTGAGCCACGGGCTCGTTGTTTGGTCGGTATCAATCGGGTATATGATGATAGTATGTTGCTCACCGATCTGCTTAAGGAACATGTATGTTCCGTTGTGCCCTGGAGCTCAGACTAGAGCCCTCGCAGGCGGTCGCATAGCGACATGTAGCATATGTTGTTAAAGTGGAACCGAAAAAGACAAGGGCAGACCGGAATGGCCATTTCTGGCTTATTAGCCGTCATCAGCCAGTCATACCCAATCCCAAGTGTGGCACACCTGGGATTCGAACCCGCGACCTTTGGTAATTGAGTCCAACGCTCTACCATTGAGCCACGGGCTCGTTGTTTTGTCGGTTCGGGATCGGGTATATGATGATAGTATGTTGCTCACCGATCTGCTTAAGGAACATGTATGTTCCGTTGTGCCCTGGAGCTCAGACTAGAGCCCTCGCAGGCGGTCGCATAGCGACATGTAGCATATGTTGTTAAAGTGGAACCGAAAAAGACAAGGGGAGACCGGAATGGCCATTTCTGGCTTATTAGCCGTCATCAGCCAGTCATACCCAATCCCAAGTGTGGCACACCTGGGATTCGAACCCGTGACCTTTGGTAATTGAGTCGAACGCTCTACCATTGAGCCACGGGCTCGTTGTTTTGTCGGTTGCGATCGGGTATATGATGATAGTATGTTGCTCACCGATCTGCTTAAGGAACATGTATGTTCCGTTGTGCCCTGGAGCTCAGACTAGAGCCCTCGCAGGCGGTCGCATAGCGACATGTAGCATATGTTGTTAAAGTGGAACCGACAAAGACAAGGGAGACCGGAATGGCCATTTCTGGCTTATAAGCCGTCATCAGCCAGTCATACCCAATCCCAAGTGTGGCACACCTGGGATTCGAACCCGCGACCTTTGGTAATTGAGTCGAACGCTCTACCATTGAGCCACGGGCTCGTTGTTTTGTCGGTTGCGATCGGGTATATGATGATAGTATGTTGCTTACCGATCTGCTTAAGGAACATGTATGTTCGGTTGTGCCCTGGAGCTCAGACTAGAGCCCTCGCAGGCGGTCGCATAGCGACATGTAGCATATGTTGTTAAAGTGGAACCGACAAAAGACAAGGGAGACCGGAATGGCAATTCTGGCTTATTAGCCGTCATCAGCCAGTCATACCCCATCCCAAGTGTGGCACACCTGGGATTCGAACCCGCGACCATTGGTAATTGAGTCGAACGCTCTACCATTCAGCCACGGGCTCGTTGTTTTGTCGGTTGCGATCGGGTATATGATGATAGTATGTTGCTCACCGATCTGCTTAAGGAACATGTATGTTCCGTTGTGCCGTGGAGCTCAGACTAGAGCCCTCGCAGGCGGTCGCATAGCGAATTGTAGCATATGTTGTGAATGGAAACCGACAAATAAAAGGGAGACCGGAATGGCCATTTCTGGATTATTAGCCGTCATCAGCCAGTCATACCCAATCCCAAGTGTGGCACACCTGGGATTCGAACCCGCGATCATTGGTAATTGAGTCGAACCCTCTACCATTGAGCCACGGGCTCGTTGTTTGGTCGGTATCAATCGGGTATATGATGATAGTATGTTGCTCACCGATCTGCTTAAGGAACATGTATGTTCCGTTGTGCCCTGGAGCTCAGACTAGAGCCCTCGCAAGCGGTCGCATAGCGACATGAAGCATATGTTGTTAAAAATGAACCGAACAAGACAAGGGAGACCGGAATGGACATTTCTTGCTTATAAGCCGTCATCAGCCAGTAATACCCCAACCCAAGTGTGGCACACCTGGGAATCGAACCCGCGACCATTGGTAATTGAGTCGAACGCTCTACCATTGAGCCACGGGCTCGTTGTTTGGTCGGTATCAATCGGGTATATGATGATAGTATGTTGCTCACCGATCTGCTTAAGGAACATGTATGTTCCGTTGTAACCTGGAGCTCAGACTAGAGCCCTCGCAAGCGGTCTCATAGCGACATGTAGCATATGTTGTTAAAGTGGAACCGACAAAGAAAAGGGTGACCGGAATGGACACTTCTGGCTTTTTAGCCATCATCAGCTAGTAATACAACATTCCAAGTGTGGCACACCTGGGATTCGAACCCGCGACCTTTGGTAATTGAGTCGAACGCTCTACCATTGAGCCACGGGCTCGTTGTTTTGTCGGTTGCGATCGGGTATATGATGATAGTATGTTGCTCACCGATCTGCTTAAGGAACATGTATGTTCCGTTGTGCCCTGGAGCTCAGACTAGAGCCCTCGCAGGCGGTCGCATAGCGACATGTAGCATATGTTGTGAAAGTTGAACCGACAAAGACAAGGGAGACCGAATAGCCATTTCTGGCTTATGAGTCGTCATCAACCAGTCATACCCAATCCCAATTGTGGCACACCTTGGATTCGAACCCGTGACCTTTAGTAATTGAGGCGAACGCTCTACCATTGAGCCACGGGCTCGTTGTTTTGTCGGTTGCGATCGGGTATATGATGATAGTATGTTGCTTACCGATCTGCTTAAGGAACATGTATGTTCCATTGTGCCCTGGAGCTCTGACTAGAGCCCTCGCAGGCGGTCGCATAGCGACATGTAGCATATGTTGTTAAAGTGGAACCGATAAAAGAAAGGGAGACCGGAATGGCCATTTCTGGCTTATTAGCCGTCATCAGCCAGTCATACCCAATCCCAAGTGTGGCACACCTGGGATTCGAACCCGCGACCTTTGGTAATTGAGTCGAACGCTCTACCATTGAGCCACGGGCTCGTTGTTTTGTCGGTTGCGATCGGGTATATGATGATAGTATGTTGCTCACCGATCTGCTTAAGGAACATGTATGTTCCGTTGTGCCCTGGAGCTCAGACTAGAGCCCTCGCAGGCGGTCGCATAGCGACATGTAGCATATGTTGTTAAAGTGGAACCGACAAAAGACAAAAGGGGAGACCGGAATGGCCATTTCTGGCTTATTAGCCGTCATCAGCCAGTCATACCCAATCCCAAGTGTGGCACACCTGGGATTCGAACCCGCGACCTTTGGTAATTGAGTCGAACGCTCTACCATTGAGCCACGGGCTCGTTGTTTTGTCGGTTGCGATCGGGTATATGATGATAGTATGTTGCTCACCGATCTGCTTAATGAACATGTATGTTCCGTTGTGCCCTGGAGCTCAGACTAGAGCCCTCGCAGGCGGTCGCATAGCGACATGTAGCATATGTTGTTAAAGTGGAACCGACAAAAGACAAGGGAGACCGGAATGGCCATTTCTGGCTTATTAGCCGTCATCAGCCAGTCATACCCAATCCCAAGTGTGGCACACCTGGGATTCGAACCCGCGACCTTTGGTAATTGAGTCGAACGCTCTACCATTGAGCCACGGGCTCGTTGTTTTGTCGGTTGCGATCGGGTATATGATGATAGTATGTTGCTCACCGATCTCTTTAAGGAACATGTATGTTCCGTTGTGCCCTGGAGCTCAGACTAGAGCCCTCGCAGGCGGTCGCATAGCGACATGTAGCATATGTTGTTAAAAGTGGAACCGAAAAAGACAAGGGAGACCGGAATGGCCATTTCTGGCTTATGAGCCGTCATCAGCCAGTCATACCCCAATCCCAAGTGTGGCACACCTGGGATTCGAACCCGCGACCCTTGGTAATTGAGTCGAACGCTCTACCATTGAGCCACGGGCTCGTTGTTTTGTCGGTTGCGATCGGGTATATGATGATAGTATGTTGCTCACCGATCTGCTTAAGGAACATGTATGTTCCGTTGTGCCCTGGAGCTCAGACTAGAGCCCTCGCAGGCGGTCGCATAGCGATATGTAGCATATGGTGTTAAAATGGAACCGACAAAGAAAAGGTAGACCGGAATGGCCATTTCTGGCTTATTAGCCGTCATAAGCCAGTCATACCCAATCTCAAGTGTGGCACACCTGGTATTCGAACCCGCGACCATTTGGTAATTGAGTCGAACGCTCTACCATTGAGCCACGGGCTCGTTGTTTTGTCGGTTCCGATCGGGTATATGATGATAGTATGTTGCTCACCGATCTGCTTTAGGAACATGTATGTTCCGTTGTGCCCTGGAGCTCAGACTAGAGCCCTCGCAGGCGGTCGCATAGCGACATGTAGCATATGTTGTTAAAGTGGAACCGACAAAAGACAAGGGAGACCGGAATGGCCATTTCTGGCTTATTAGCCGTCATCAGCCAGTCATACCCCAATCCCAAGTGTGGCACACCTGGGATTCGAAACCCGCGACCATTGTTATTGAGTCGAACGCTCTACCATTGAGCCACGGGCTCGTTGTTTTGTCGGTTCCGATCGGGTATATGATGATAGTATGTTGCTCACCGATTCTGCTTTAAGGAACATGTATGTTCTGTTGTGCCCTGGAGCTCAGACTAGAGCCCTCGCAGGCGGTCGCATAGCGACATGTAGCCTATGTTGTTAATGGGAACCGACAAAGACAAAGGGAGACCGGAATGGCCATTTCTGGCTTATTAGCCGTCATCAGCCAGTCATACCCAATCCCAAGTGTGGCACACCAGGTGATTAAAACCCGCGAGCATTGGTAATTGAGTCGAACGCTCTACCATTGAGCCACGGGCTCGTTGTTTTGTCGGTTGCGATCGGGTATATGATGATAGTATGTTGCTCACCGATCTGCTTAAGGAACATGTATGTTCCGTTGTGCCCTGGAGCTCAGACTAGAGCCCTCGCAGGCGGTCGCATAGCGACATGTAGCATATGTTGTTAAAAGTGGAAACCGACAAAGACAAGGGGGACCGGAAATGGCCATTTCTGGCTTATTAGCCGTCATCAGCCAGTCATACCCCAATCCCAAGTGTGGCACACCTGGGATTCGAACCCGTGACTTTGGCAATTGAGTCGAACGCTCTACCATTGAGCCCACGGGCTCGTTGTTTTTGCCGGTTGCGATCGGGTATATGATGATAGTATGTTGCTCACCGATCTGCTTTAGGAACATGTGTGTTCCGTTGTGCCCTGGAGCTCAGACTAGAGCCCTCGCAGGCGGTCGCATAGCGACATGTAGCATATGTTGTTAAAGTGGAACCGACAAAGAAAAAGGAGACCGGAATGGCCATTTCTGGCTTATTAGCCATCATCAGCCAGTCATACCCCATCCCAAGTATGGCACACCTGGGATTCGAACCCGTGACCTTTGGTAATTGAGTCGAACGCTCTACCATTGAGCCACGGGCTCGTTGTTTTGTCGGTTGCGATCGGGTATATGATGATAGTATGTTGCTCACCGATCTGCTAAAGGAACCTGTATGTTCCGTTGTGCCCTGGACCTCAGACTAGAGCCCTCGCAGGCGGTCGAATTGCGACATGTAGCATATGTTGTAAAAGTTGAACCGACAAACACAAGGGAGACTGGAATGTCCATTTCTGGCTTATTAGCCGTCATCAGCCAGTCATACCCCATCCCAAGTGTGGCACACCTGGGATTCGAACCCGTGACCTTTGGTAATTGAGGCAAATTCTTTACCATTGAGCCACTTGCACGTTGTTTTGCCGGTTGCGATCGGTTATATGGTGAAAGTATGTTGCTTACCGATCTGCTTAAGGAACATGTATGGTCCGTTGTGCCCTGGAGCTCAGACTAGAGCCCTCGCAAGCGGTCGCATAGCGACATGTAGCATATGTTGTTAAAGGGGAACCGACAAAGACAAGGGAGTCCGGAATGGCCATTTCTGGCTTATGAGCCGTCATCAGCCAATCATACCCAATCCCAAGTGTGGCACACCTGGGATTCAAACCCGCGACCTTTGGTAATTGAGTCGAACGCTCTACCATTGAGCCACGGGCTCGTTGTTTTTGTTGGTTGCGATCGGGTATATGATGATAGTATGTTGCTCACGGATCTGCTTTAGGAACATGTTGGTTCCGTTGTGCCCTGGAGCTCCGACTAGAGCCCTCGCAGGCGGTCGCATAGCGACATGTAGCATATGATGTTAAAGTGGAACCGACAAAGACAAGGGAGACCGGAATGGCCATTTCTGGCTTATAAGCCGTCATCAGCCAGTCATACCCAATCCCAAGTGTGGCACACCTGGGATTCGAACCCGCGACCTTTGGTTATTGAGTCGAACGCTCTACTCATTGAGCAACTGGCTCGTTGTTTTGTAGTTTGCGATCGGTTATATAATGATAGTATGTTGCTCATGGATCTGCATAAGGAACATGTATGTCCCGTTGTGCCCTGGAGTTCAGACTAGAGCCCGCGCATGCGGTCGCATAGCGACATGTAGCATATGCTGTTAAAGGGGATCCGACAAAGACAAGGGAGTCGGAAATGGCCATTTCTGGCTTATGAGCCGTCATCAGCCAATCATACCCAATTCCAAGTGTGGCACACCTGGGATTCAAACCCCCGACATTTGGTTATTGAGTCGAACGCTCAACCATTGAGTGACGGGCTCGTTGTATTTTCGTTGGTGATCGGGTATATGATGCTAGTATGTTGCTCACGGATCTGCTTAAGGAACATGTATGTTCCGTTGTGCCCTGGACCTCAGGCTAGAGCCCTCGCAAGCGTTCGAATAGCGACATGTAGCATATGTTGTTAAAGTTGAACCGACAAAGACAAGGGAGACTGGAATGGCCATTTCTGGCTTATTAGCCGTCATCAGCCAGTCATACCCCATCCCAAGTGTGGCACACCTGGGATTCGAACCCGTGACCTTTGGTAATTGAGGCAAACGCTTTACCATTGAGCCACTTGCTCGTTGTTTTGCCGGTTGCGATCGGGTATATGATGAAAGTATGTTGCTTACCGATCTGCTTAAGGAACATGTATGTTCCGTTGTGTCCTGGAGCTCAGACTAGAGCCCTCGCAAGCGGTCGCATAGCGACATGTAGCATATGTTGTTGAAGTTGAACCGACAAAGACAAGGGAGACGGGAATGGCCATTTCTGGCTTATTAGCCGTCTTCAGACAGTCATACCCCATCCCAAGTGTTGCACACCTCGCATTCGAACCCGTTACCTTTGGTAATTGAGGCAAACGCCTTACCATTGAGCCACGGGCTCGTTGTTTTGCCAGTTGCGATCGGGTATATGATAAAGTATGTTGCTTACCGATCTGCTTAAGGAACATGTATCGTCCGTTGTGCTTTGGAGCTCAGACTAGAGCCCTCGCAAGCGGTCGCATAGCGACATGTAGCATATGCTGTTAAAGTGGGATCCGACAAAGACAAGGGAGACCGGAAATGGCCATTTCTGGCTTATGAGCCGTCATCAGCCAATCATACCCAATTCCAAGTGTGGCACACCTGGGATTCAAACCCCCGACATTTGGTTATTGAAACGAAGGCTCAACCATTGAGCGACGGGCTCGTTGTATTTTCGTTGATGATCGGGTATATGATGATAGTATGTTGCTCACGGATCTGCTTAAGGAACATGTTTGTTCCGTTGTGCCCTGGAGCTCAGACTAGAGCCCGCGCATGAGGTCACATAGCGACATGTAGCATATGATGATAAAGTGGAACCGACAAAGACAAGGGAGACCGGAATGGCCATTTCTGGCTTATAAGCCGTCATCAGCCAGTCATACCTAATCCCAAGTGTGGCACACCTGGGAGTCGAACAGGCGACCTTTGTTATTGAGTTGAACGCTCTACCATTGAGCAACTGGCTCGTTGTTTTATAGGTTGCGATCGGTTATATAATGATAGTATGTTGCTCATGGATCTGCCAGTCATACCCAATCCCAATTGTGGACCACCTTGGATTCGAACCCGCGACATTTGGTTATTGAAACGAAGGCCCTACCATTGAGCGACGGGCTCGTTGTATTTTCGTTGCCGATCGGGTATGTATGATGATAGTATGTTGCTCACGGATCTGCTTAAGGAACATGTTTGTTCTGTTGTGCCCTGGAGCTCAGACTAGAGCCCTTGCAAGCGGTCGCATAGCGACATGTAGCATATGTTGTTAAAGTTGAACCGACAAAGACAAGGGAAACTGGAATGGCCATTTCTGGCTTTTTAGCCGTCATCAGCCAGACATAACAATCCCAAGTGTGACACACCTGGGATTCGAACTCGCGACCTTTTAAAAATTGAATCGAACGCTTTACCATTGAGCCACGGGCTCGTTGTTTTTTCGGTTGCAATCGGGTATATGATGAAAATATGTGGCTTACCGATCTGCTTAAGGAACATGTATGTCCCGTTGTGCTCTGGAGCTCAGACTAGAGCCCGCGCATGCGGTCGCATAGCGACATGTAGCATATGCTGTTAAAGGGGAACCGACAAAGACAAGGGAGTCAGAAATGGCCATTTCTGGCTTATGAGCCGTGATCAGTCAATCATACCCAATCCCAAGTGTGGCACACCTGGGATTCAAACCCCGCGACATTTGGTTATTGAGTCGAACGCTCTACCATTGAGCCACGGGCTCGTTGTATTTTCGTTGGTGATCGGGTATATGATAATAGTATGTTGCTCACGGATCTGCTTAAGGAACATGTATGTTCCGATTGTGCCCTGAGTAGCTCTGATCGAGACTAGAGCCCTCGCAGGCGGTTGCGTAGCGACATGAAGCATATGTTATTAAAATGGAACAGACACAGACAAGGGAGACTGGAATAGCCATTTCTGGCTTATTGGCCGTCATCAGCTAGTCATACCCAATCCCAAGTGTGGCACTCCTGTGATTCGAACCCGCGAACTTTGGGAATGGAGTCGAACGCTCTACCATTGAGCCACGGGCTCGTTGTTTTGCCGGTTGACATCGGGTATATGATGAAAGTATGTTGCTCACCGATCTGCTTAAGGAACATGTATGTTCCGTTGTGACCCTGAGCTCAGACTAGAGCCCTCGCAGGCGGTCGCATAGCGACATGTAGCATATGTTATTAAAGTGGAACCGACAAAGACAAGGGAGACCGGAATGGCCATTTCTGGCTTATTAACCGTCAGCAGCCAGTCATACCCAATCCCAAGTGTGGCACTCCTGTGATTCGAACCCGCGAACTTTGGGAATGGAGTCGAACGCTCTACCATTGAGCCACGGGCTCGTTGTTTTGCCGGTTGACATCGGGTATATGATGAAAGTATGTTGCTCACCGATCTGCTTTAGGAACATGTAATTTCCGTTGTGCCCTGGAGCTCAGACTAGAGCCCCCGCCGGCGGTCGCGTAGCGACATGTAGCATATGTTATTAAAGAGGAACAGACAAAGACAAGGGAGACCGAAGTGGCCATTTCTGGCTTATTAGCCATTATCAGCCAGTCATACCCAATCCCAATTGTGGACCACCTTGGATTCGAACCCGCGACATTTGGTTATTGAAACGAAGGCCCTACCATTGAGCGACGGGCTCGTTGTATTTTCGTTGCCGATCGGGTATATGATGATAGTATGTTGCTCACGGATCTGCTTAAGGAACATGTTTGTTCTGTTGTGCCCTGGAGCTCAGACTAGAGCCCTTGCAAGCGGTCGCATAGCGACATGTAGCATATGTTGTTAAAGTTGAACCGACAAAGACAAGGGAAACTGGAATGGCCATTTCTGGCTTTTTAGCCGTCATCAGCCAGACATAACAATCCCAAGTGTGACACACCTGGGATTCGAACTCGCGACCTTTTGGAAAATTGAATCGAACGTTTTACCATTGAGCCATGGGCTCGTTGTTTTTTCGGTTGCAATCGGGTATATGATGAAAATATGTGGCTTACCGATCTGCTTAAGGAACATGTATGTCCCGTTGTGCTCTGGAGCTCAGACTAGAGCCCGCGCATGCGGTCGCATAGCGCATGTAGCATATGCTGTTAAAGGGGAACCGACAAAGACAAGGGAGTCGGAAATGGCCATTTCTGGCTTATGAGCCGTGATCAGTCAATCATACCCAATCCCAAGTGTGGCACACCTGGGATTCAAACCCCCGACATTTGGTTATTGAAACGAAGGCTCTACCATTGAGCGACGGGCTCGTTGTATTTTCGTTGGTGATCGGGTATATGATAATAGTATGTTGCTCACGGATCTGCTTAAGGAACATGTTTGTCCCGTTGTCCACGGGGTCGATTATGTGTCGGTTGCGATCGGGTATATGATGATAGTATTTTTCTCACTGATCTTTTTAAGGAACATGTATGTTCTGATGTGCCCTGGAGCTCAGACTATGCCCTCGCAGGCGGTTGCGTAGCGACATGAAGCATATGTTATTAAAATGGAACAGACACAGACAAGGGAGACTGGAATAGCCATTTCTGGCTTATTAGCCGTCATCAGCTAGTCATACCCAATCCCAAGTGTGGCACTCCTGTGATTCGAACCCGCGAACTTTGGGAATGGAGTCGAACGCTCTACCATTGAGCCACGGGCTCGTTGTTTTGCCGGTTGCGATCGGGTATATGATGAAAGTATGTTGCTCACCGATCTGCTTAAGGAACATGTATGTTCCGTTGTGACCCTGAGCTCAGACTAGAGCCCTCGCAGGCGGTCACGTAGCGACATGTAGCGTATGTTATTAAAGTGGAACCGACAAAGACAAGAGAGACCGGAAACGCCGTGTCTGGCTACTTAACCGTCAGCAGCCAGTCATACCCAATCCCAAGTGTGGCACTCCTGTGATTCGAACCCGCGAACTTTGGGAATGGAGTCGAACGCTCTACCATTGAGCCACGGGCTCGTTGTTTTTGCCGGTTGACGATCGGGTATATGATGAAAGTATGTTGCTCACCGATCTGCTTTAAGGAACATGTATGTTCCGTTGTGCCCTGGAGCTCAGACTAGAGCCCTCGCCGGCGGTCGCATAGCGACATGTAGCATATGTTGTTAAAGTGGAACCGACAAAGACAAGGGAGACTGAATGGCCATTTCTGGCTTATTAGCCGTCATCAGCCAGTCATACCCAATCCCAAGTGTGGCACACCTGGGATTCGAACCCGCGACCATTTGGTTATTGAAATCGAACGCTCTACCATTGAGCCACGGGCTCGTTGTATTTTCGGTTGCCGATCGGGTATATGATGATAGTATGTTGCTCACCGATCTGCTTAAGGAACATGTGTGTTCCGTTGTGCCCTGGAGCTCAGACTAGAGCCCTTGCAAGCGGTCGCATAGCGACATGTAGCATATGTTGTTAAAGTTGAACCGACAAAGACAAGGGAGACTGGAATGGCCATTTCTGGCTTTTTAGCCGTCATCAGCCAGTCATACCCAATCCCAAGTGTGACACACCTGGGATTCGAACCCGCGACCTTTGAAAATTGAATCGAACGTTTTACCATTGAGCCACGGGCTCGTTGTTTTGTCGGTTGCGATCGGGTATATGATAAAAAGTATGTTGCTCACCGATCTGCTTAAGGAACATGTATGTCCCGTTGTGCTCTTGGAGCTCAGACTAGAGCCCTCGCATGCGGTCGCATAGCGACATGTAGCATATGATGTTAAAAAGTAACAGACAAAGACAAGGGAAACTGAAATGGCCATTTCTGGCTTATGAGCCGTCATCAGCCAGTCATACCCAATCCCAAGTGTGGCACACCTGGGATTCAAACCCGCGACCTTTGGTAATTGAAAGTCGAACGCTCTACCATTGAGCCACGGGCTCGTTGTATTTTCGGTTGCGATCGGGTATATGATGATAGTATGTTGCTCACCGATCTGCTTAAGGAACATGTATGTTCCGTTGTGCCCTGGAGCTCAGACTAGAGCCCTCGCAGGCGGTCGCATAGCGACATGAAGCATATGTTGTTAAAATGGAACCGACAAAGACAAGGGAGACCGGAATAGCCATTTCTGGCTTATTAGCCGTCATCAGCCAGTCATACCCAATCCCAAGTGTGGCACACCTGGGATTCGAACCCGCGACCTTTGGTAATTGAGTCGAACGCTCTACCATTGAGCCACGGGCTCGTTGTTTTTGTCGGTTGCGATCGGGTATATGATGATAGTATGTTGCTCACCGATCTGCTTAAGGAACATGTATGTTCCGTTGTGCCCTGGAGCTCAGTCTAGAGCCCTCCCAGGCGGTCGCATAGCGACATGTAGCATATGTTGTTAAAGTGGAACCGACAAAGACAAGGGAGACCGGAATGGCCATTTCTGGCTTATTAGCCGTCATCAGCCAGTCATACCCAATCCCAAGTGTGGCACACCTGGGATTCGAACCCGCGACTTTTGGTAATTGAGTCGAACGCTCTACCATTGAGCCACGGGCTCGTTGTTTTGTCGGTTGCGATCGGGTATATGATGATAGTATGTTGCTCACCGATCTGCTTAAGGAACATGTATGTTCCGTTGTGCCCTGGAGCTCAGACTAGAGCCCTCGCAGGCGGTCGCATAGCGACATGTAGCATATGTTGTTAAAGTGGAACCGACAAAGACAAGGGAGACCGGAATGGCCATTTCTGGCTTATTAGCCGTCATCAGTCAGTCTTACCCAATCCCAAGTGTGGCACACCTGGGATTCGAACCCGCGACCTTTGGTAATTGAGTCGAACGCTCTACCATTGAGCCACGGGCTCGTTGTTTTGTCGGTTGCGATCGGGTATATGATGATAGTATGTTGCTCACCGATCTGCTTAAGGAACATGTATGTTCCGTTGTGCCCTGGAGCTCAGACTAGAGCCCTCGCAGGCGGTCGCATAGCGACATGTAGCATATGTTGTTAAAGTGGAACCGACAAAGACAAGGGAGACCGGAATGGCCATTTCTGGCTTTTAGCCGTCATCAGCCAGTCATACCCAGTCCCAAATGTGGCAAACCTGGGATTCGAACCCGCGACCTTTGGTAATTGTGTCTAACGCTCTACCATTGTGCCAAGGGCTCGTTGTTTTGTCCGTTGCGATCGGGTATATGATGATAGTATGTTGCTCACCGATCTGCTTAAGGAACATGTATGTTCCGTTGTGCCCTGGAGCTCAGACTAGAGCCCTCGCAGGCGGTCGCATAGCGACATGTAGCATATGTTGTTAAAGTGGAACCGACAAAGACAAGGGAGACCGGAATGGCCATTTTCTGGCTTATTAGCCGTCATCAGCCAGTCATACCCAATCCCAAGTGTGGCACACCTGGGATTCAAACCTGTGACCTTTGGTAATTGAGTCGAACGCTCTACCATTGAGCCACGGGCTCGTTGTTTTGTCGGTTGCGATCGGGTATATGATGATAGTATGTTGCTCACCGATCTGCTTAAGGAACATGTATGTTCCGTTGTGCCCTGGAGCTCAGACTAGAGCCCTCGCAGGCGGTCGCATAGCGACATGTAGCATATGTTGTTAAAGTGGAACCGACAAAGACAAGGGGAGACCGGAATGGCCATTTCTGGCTTATTAGCCGTCATCAGCCAGTCATACCCAATCCCAAGTGTGGCACACCTGGGATTCGAACCCGCGACCTTTGGTAATTGAGTCGAACGCTCTACCATTGAGCCACGGGCTCGTTGTTTTGTCGGTTGCGATCGGGTATATGATGATAGTATGTTGCTCACCGATCTGCTTAAGGAACATGTATGTTCCGTTGTGCCCTGGAGCTCAGACTAGAGCCCTCGCAGGCGGTCGCATAGCGACATGTAGCATATGTTGTTAAAGTGGAACCGACAAAGACAAGGGAGACCGAAATGGCCATTTCTGGCTTATTAGCCGTCATCAGCCAGTCATACCCAATCCCAAGTGTGGCACACCTGGGATTCGAAACCCGCGACCTTTGGTAATTGAGTCGAATGCTCTACCATTGAGCCACGGGCTCGTTGTTTTGTCGGTTGCGATCGGGTATATGATGATAGTATGTTGCTCACCGATCTGCTTAAGGAACATGTATGTTCCGTTGTGCCCTGGAGCTCAGACTAGAGCCCTCGCAGGCGGTCGCATAGCGACATGTAGCATATGTTGTTAAAGTGGAACCGACAAAGACAAGGGAGACCGGAATGGCCATTTCTGGCTTATAAGCCGTCATCAGCCAGTCATACCCAATCCCAAGTGTGGCACACCTGGGATTCAAACCCACGACCTTTGGTAATTGAGTCGAACGCTCTACCATTGAGCCACGGGCTCGTTGTTTTTGTCGGTTGCGATCGGGTATATGATGATAGTATGTTGCTCACCGATCTGCTTAAGGAACATGTATGTTCCGTTGTGCCCTGGAGCTCAGACTAGAGCCCTCGCAGGCGGTCGCATAGCGACATGTAGCATATGATGTTAAAGTGGAACCGACAAAGACAAGGGAGACCGGAAATGGCCATTTCTGGCTTATTAGCCGTCATCAGCCAGTCATACCCAATCCCAAGTGTGGCACACCTGGGATTCAAACCCGCGACCTTTGGTAATTGAGTCGAACGCTCTACCATTGAGCCACGGGCTCGTTGTTTTTGTCGGTTGCGATCGGGTATATGATGATAGTATGTTGCTCACCGATCTGCTTAAGGAACATGTATGTTCCGTTGTGCCCTGGAGCTCAGACTAGAGCCCTCGCAGGCGGTCGCATAGCGACATGTAGCATATGTTGTTAAAGTGGAACCGACAAAGACAAGGGAGACCGGAATGGCCATTTCTGGCTTATTAGCCGTCATCAGCCAGTCATACCCAATCCCAAGTGTGGCACACCTGGGATTCAAACCCGTGACCTTTGGTAATTGGAGTCGAAACGCTTACCATTCGAGCCACGGGCTCGTTGTTTTGTCGGTTGCGATCGGGTATATGATGATAGTATGTTGCTCACCGATCTGCTTAAGGAACATGTATGTTCCGTTGTGCCCTGGAGCTCAGACTAGAGCCCTCGCAGGCGGTCGCATAGCGACATGTAGCATATGTTGTTGAAGTGGAACCGACAAAGACAAGGGAGACCGGAATGGCCATTTCTGGCTTATTAGCCGTCATCAGCCAGTCATACCCAATCCCAAGTGTGGCACACCTGGGATTCAAACCCGCGACCTTTGGTAATTGAGTCGAACGGTTCTACCATTGAGCCACGGGCTCGTTGTTTTGTCGGTTGCGATCGGGTATATGATGATAGTATGTTGCTCACCGATCTGCTTAAGGAACATGTATGTTCCGTTGTGCCCTGGAGCTCAGACTAGAGCCCTCGCAGGCGGTCGCATAGCGACATGTAGCATATGTTGTTAAAGTGGAACCGACAAAGACAAGGGAGACCGGAAGGGCCATTTCTGGCTTATTAGCCGTCATCAGCCAGTCATACCCAATCCCAAGTGTGGCACACCTGGGATTCAAACCCGTGACCTTTGGTAATTGAGTCGAAGGTTCTACCATTGAGCCACGGGCTCGTTGTTTTGTCGGTTGCAATCGGGTATATGATGATAGTATGTTGCTCACCGATCTACTTAAGGAACATGTATGTTCCGTTGTGCCCTGGAGCTCAGACTAGAGCCCTCGCAGGCGGTCGCATAGCGACATGTAGCATATGTTGTTAAAGTGGAACCGACAAAGACAAGGGAGACCGGAATGGCCATTTCTGGCTTATTAGCCGTCATCAGCCAGTCATACCCAATCCCAAGTGTGGCACACCTGGGATTCAAACCCGCGACCGTTGGTAATTGAGTCGAAAGCGCTCTACCATTGAGCCACGGGCTCGTTGTTTTGTCGGTTGCAATCGGGTATATGATGATAGTATGTTGCTCACCGATCTGCTTAAGGAACATGTATGTTCCGTTGTGCCCTGGAGCTCAGACTAGAGCCCTCGCAGGCGGTCGCATAGCGACATGTAGCATATGTTGTTAAAGTGGAACCGACAAAGACAAGGGAGACCGAAATGGCCATTTCTGGCTTACTAGCCGTCATCAGCCAGTCATACCCAATCCCAAGTGTGGCACACCTGGAATTCAAACCCGTGACCTTTGGTAATTGAGTCGAACGGTCTACCATTGAGCCACGGGCTCGTTGTTTTGTCGGTTGCGGTCGGGTATATGATGATAGTATGTTGCTCACCGATCTGCTTAAGGAACATGTATGTTCCGTTGTGCCATGGAGCTCAGACTAGAGCCCTCGCAGGCGGTCGCATAGCGACATGTAGCATATGTTGTTAAAGTGGAACCGACAAAGGCAAGGGAGACCGGAAGGGCCATTTCTGGCTTATTAACCGTCATCAGCCAGTCATACCCAATCCCAAGTGTGGCACACCTGGGATTCGAACCCGCGACCTTTGGTATTTGAGTCGACCGCTCTACCATTGAGCAGCGGGCTCGTTGTTTTGTCGGTTGCGATCGGGTATATGATGATAGTATGTTGCTTACCGATCTGCTTAAGGAACATGTATGTTCCGTTCTGCCCTGGAGCTCAGAATAGAGCCCTCGCAGGCGGTCGCATAGCGACATGTAGCATATGTTGTTAAAGTGGAACCGACAAAGACAAGGGAGACCGGAATGGCCATTTCTGGCTTTATAAGCCGTCATCAGCCCGTCATACCCAATCTTGAGTGTGGCACATATGCTACATGTCGCTATGCGACCGCCTGCGAGGGCTCTAGTCTGAGCTCCAGGGCACAACGGAACATACATGTTCCTTAAGCAGATCGGTGAGCAACATACTGTCATACATATATATATATATATATATATATATATATATATATATACTATATATATATATATATATATATATATATATGCAGAATAACATGACCGACAAAGACAAGGGAGACTGGAATGGCCATTTCTGGCTTATTAGCCGTCATCAGCCAGCCATACCCAAGCCCAGGCGCTGCGGCACCCGAGCCTCGAACTCGCGACCTTGTTGGGCAGAAGTCCAACGCTCTACCCTCTGCGCCACGAGCTCGTTGTCTTGCCGGTTTCGATCGGGCATATTAACAATGTTATTAGGGTGCTCACCGATCGGTGAGCACCCTAATAACATATATATATATATATATATATATATATATATGTTGCTGATTGAAGCGAAGTTGCGTGTCCCGTGACATAAATGAGAAGAAAAGGCGATCTCAGGGACCTATTGGTGTATTGTCCTGACGTTTCAAAAGCATACAAGCTTCCATCGTTGGAGGTGAGTATCGTACCGCGTCTCACAGTATTTATAGGTGGTGATAGCCAGTTTGTAACACAGGGTTGATTGTACGGGTTTACCTTAACAGTGTGCACTATAGGAGGACGGGGTGGGGGAGTCCTTAATTGGCTTTGGCATTCTTTGCCGGCATACACACAGGAATCATCTCTGTAGCCACCGGGGTGAAGAAGGGGGGGGAGGAAATTGCTGTCAGTTGACATGCCTCTCGTTGAGGGGGCGGCCATTGTCTGGGTCCCCATTGACCTTAATTTGCGCTCTGGGTTGTTAGTCATGTTTGTGTCCTGAGTGCATGTCTCCTCGTCTGTCGGGGTAGTAATTGATGCGGCGGCACTCATGACTGCGCCTTCGTCGGCCCCGAATTGTGGCGTGGTTAGGTGCATATCCATCCTAGGTTCTCCCGCGGTGGAATTCACGTTTGGCCTAATTCCGTGTTTGCTCTTACGTTCGATGAGCTGCGCCCGGAGGGCCTGGTAGGCTGCCGGAAGGGCGACACAACGGTTGATCGACGTAGGCTCCGTGTGCCAGGCTTCAATTGTGTCCCTGGTGATACTACCAGCGGACAAAAGACGTTCTACAGTCGTCTTGGATAAGTCTGACTATATTCAGAAGGCCAACAACCTGCTGGAAGACCGACAGGCATATCTTTGATGTGATGGTGAACCGATGAAGAAGCTGATGATGCAGCTAGACAAAACGCTTGCCGATATGCAGACAAACAAAGTAATAAGTAAGTCGGTAAGAGTGGCTGTAAAACAATCTGATGCGGCCGCAGAAAGGTTCTACGGATTACCAAAAGTACACAAGGCCGATATTCCCCTCCGTCCAATTGTGTCATTGCGTGGTGCACCAACATTCAATCTGGCTAAATGGTTGTTCCGACACCTGAAGTCTCTCACCTCGGGCGCAGCCACAACGGTTACTTCGGCTACTCAGTTCCTGGAACGGCTCAAGGGGATGCGACTCACCGCAGACGAGGTCATGGTGTCATTTGATGTCACCTCTCTCTTCACTTCAATCCCGCAGGACTTAGCAGTCAAAACGGTAAGCGAATTGCTTGAGAAGCAGTACGATGATGCAGACAGGTCGGTGAAGCGGGGACATCTTGTCCAACTCTTAAAATTCTGTCTGAAGACGTACTTCACCTTCGAGGGGACCATGTACGAGCAAATCAGAGGGACACCAATGGGATCGCCGCTCTCGGGCTTCATCGCTGAGGCAGTTCTCCAAAAGCTTGAGACTCTGGTTTTCGAAAACTACAGGCCAACGTTTTGGACTCGATACGTTGACGATACCTTCGTCATCATCAAACGAGAAATTATCGAAGAATTCCATAGCGTCCTGAATTCCGTCTTCCCGGACATCCAATTTACAATGGAGGCCGAAATTAGCAACCAAATGCCATTCCTGGATGTTCTTGTCCATCGAAAACCCAACGGGCACATAAAAACTACGGTTTATAGGAAGGCGACCAACACACGCCAAATTCTAAGTTACCACAGTAAGCACCCGTTGTGCCACAAGCGCAACTGTGTGCGAACTCTCTACAGAAGGGCAGAAACACATTGCAGCGAGTCGGATGACAAAAGGGCAGAATTCCGCTACCTCCAGCGCCTTTTCATGGCCAACGGATACCCTCGTAACTTCATCGAGCGCAGCAGGCTGGCCAAACCAAAACAAAATCTGGTAACAGAACAGCCAAAAGTCTGGCGTGCACTGCCATACATTGACGGTGTCTCTGAGGCAGTTTCCCGCCTCCTCAGACCGCTGGGGATCGGAATCACCCATCGACCGGATTCAACCATTCGGAATCTAGTTATGAGACCAAAAGCCCCCTTCCACGAGATGAGACGTCAAACATCATCTACCGGATCCAATGTAACTCCTGTGAAGTTAACTACGTCGGAGAGACAGGGAAGCGGTTGCAGACCCGTGTTACCGAACACGTGCGGGCAGTGAGGAGAATGGACCCATTGTCCCTGGTGGTGGAACACTGTGCAAACACTGGGCACACGTTCGCCTTCCAAAACGCCGAATCCCTGGGTCGAGGAAATGACCCCGTAACCAGGGAAACAATTGAAGCCTGGCACACGGAGCCTACGTCGATCAACCGTTGTGTCGCCCTTCCGGCAGCTTACCAGGCCCTCCGGGCGCAGCTCATCGAACGTAAGAGCAACCACGGAATTAGGCCAAACGTGAATTCCACCGCGGGAGAACCTAGGATGGATATGCACCTAACCAAGCCACAATTCGGGGCCGACGAAGGCGCAGTAATGAGTGCCGCCGCATCAATTACTACCCCGACAGACGAGGAGCCATGCACTCAGGACACAAACATGACTATCGACCCAGGGCGCCAATTAAGGTCAATGCGGACCCAGGCAATGGCCGCCCCCCTCAACGAGAGACATGTCAACTGAAAATAATTTCCCCCTTCTTCACCCCCGGTGGTTACAGAGATGATTCCTGTGTGTATGCCGGCAAAGAACGCCAAAGCCAATTAAGGACTCCCCCACCCCGTCCTCCTATAGTGCACACTGTTAAGGTAAACCCGTACAATCAACCCTGTGTTACAAACTGGCTATCACCCCCTATAAATACTGTGAGACGCGGTACGATACTCACCTCCGACGATGGAAGCTTGTATGCTTTTGAAACGTCAGGACAATACACCTATAGTCCCTGAGATCGCCTTTTCTTCTCATGTATATATATGGAATGGAAACGACAAAGACAAGGGAGACCGGAATGGCCATTTCTGGCTTATTAACTGTCATCAGCCAGTCATACACAATCCCAAGTGTGTCACACCTGGGATTCTCACCCATGACCTTTGGTATTTGAGTCGAACGCTCTACCATTGAGCCACGGGCCCGTTGTTTTGTCGGTTGTGATCGGGAATATGATGATAGTGTGGGGCTCAACAATCTGCTTAAGGAACATGTTTGTTCCGTTGTGCCCTGGAGCTCAGAATAGAGCCCTAGCAGGCGGTCGCATAGCGACGTGTAGCATATGATGGAATGAAACCGACAAAGACAAGGGAGACCGGAATGGCCATTTCTGGCTTATTAGCCGTCATTAGCCAGTCTTACTCAATCCCAAGTGTGTCACACCTGGGATTCGAACCCGCGACCTTTGGTATTTGAGTCGAACGCTCTACCATTAAGCCACGGGCTCGTTGTTTTGTCGGTTACGATCGGGAATATGATGATAGTGTGGGGCTCACCGATCTGCTTAAGGAACATGTATGTTTCGTTGTGCCCTGGAGCTCAGACAAGAGCCATCAAAGACAAGGGAGACTAGTCCCATTGTGCTTTTGGGTTAACTCTCAAGCCCCGCCAGCAGCCGTAAGACAGCTTAGTATATAGGCCGAATAACATGACCGACAAAGAAAAGGGAGACTGCAATGGTCATTTCTGGCTTATTAGCCGTCATCAGCCAGCCCTACACAAACGCAGGCGCTGCGGAGCCCGAGCCTTAAACTCGCGACCTTGTTGGGCAGAAGTCCAACGCTCTACCCACTGCGCCACGAGCTCGTTGTCTTGCCGGTTCCGATCGGGAATATTGACAATGGTAATGGGGCGCTCACCGATCGGTTACAGGACTCACTCGTCCCGTTGTGCCTTTGGGTTAACTCTCAAGCCCCGCCAGCAGCCGTAAGACAGCTAAGTATATAGGCAGAATAACATGACCGACAAAGACAAGGGAGACTGCAATGGTCATTTCTGGCTTATTAGCCGTCATCAGCCAGCCCTACAAAAACCAAGGTGCTGCGGCGCCCGAGCCTCGAATTCGCGACCTCATTGGGCAGAAGTCCAACGCTCTACCCACTGCACCACTAGCTCGTTTTCTTGCCGGTTTCGATCGGGAATATTGAAAATGGTAATAGGGCGCTCAAGGATCGGTTACAGGACTCATTCGTCCCGTAGTGTTTTGGGTATAACTCTCAATCCCCGCCAGCAGACGTAAGGCAGCTTAGTATAAAGGCAGAATAACATGACCGACAAAGACAAGGGAGACTGGAATGGCCATTTCTGGCTTATTAGTCGTCATCAGCCAGCCCTACCAAACCCAGGCGCTGCAGCGCCCGAGCCTCGAACTCTCGAGCTTGTTGGTCAGAAGTCCAACGCTCTACCCACTGCACCACGAGCTCGTTGTCTTGCCGGTTTCGATCGGGAATATTGACAATGGTAATGGGGCGCTCACCGATCGGTTACAGGACTCACTCGTCCCGTTGTGCCTTTGGGTTTACTCTCAAGCCCCGCCAGCAGCCGTAAGACAGCTAACTATAAAGGCAGAATAACATGACCGACAAAGACAAGGGAGACTGGAATGGTCATTTCTGGCTTATTAGCCGTCATCAGCCAGCCCTACACAAACCAAGGCGCTGCGGCGCCCGAGCATCGAATTCGCTTGTTTGACATGTATATAAAGCTCACTGCACAAGGCATATGATGTACTGACTAACGTTAATGAACGTCAAACAGCTGTCTTATTATTGCCTTTTGCATCTTTAGCAACGTATCAGTGCCTTATATGGGCATGTGTCTTATGACACAACGTTCGTTTATTGTCAGTGGCTAGCTGTCGGGCGGGTGGACATAATGGGATCAGTTTGATCCTAACCACATCAGTGAGTGTCATATTCTTGTTTAACATGTACATATACCTCACTGCACAAGACATATGACGTACTGAAGATCGGTAACGAGCTTAAATCAGCTGTCTACGTCTTGCATGTTGCATCTTTAGCAACGTAATAGTGCATTATATGTGGCATGTGTCCTATGACACAACGTTCGTTTATTGCCAGTGACTAGCTGGCGGGCGAAAATAATAGGATAAAATGTGATCCTTACCACATCAGTGGGTGTCATAAGCTTGTTTGACATGTATATATACCTCACTGCACAAGGCATATGACGTACTGACGATCGGTCACGACCGTGAAACAGCTGTTTACGTCTTGCCTGTTGCATCTTTAGCAACGTAGCAGTGCATTATATGTGGCATGTGTCCTATGACACAACGTTCGTTTATTGCCAGTGACTAGCTGGCGGGCGTAAAATAATAGGATAAAATGTGATCCTTACCACATCAGTGGGTGTCATAAGCTTGTTTGACATGTATTTATACCTCACTGCACAAGGCATATGACGTACTGACGATCGGTAACGACCGTAAAACAGCTGTCTACGTCTTGCCTGTTGCATTTTTAGCAACTTACCAGTGCATTATATGTGGCATGTGTCTTATGACACAAAGGTCGTTTATTTTCTGTGCCGTGGTGTTGGGCCGGCGGACAAAATGGGATCAGTGTGATCCTCACCACATCAATGAGTGTCATACGCTTGTTTGACACGTATATATACATCACAGCACATGGCATATGACGTACTAACGATCGGTAACGACCGTGAAACAGCTGTCTTCGTCTTGCCTGTTGCATTTTTAGCAACGTACCAGCGCATTTTATGTGGCATGTGTCTTATGACAAAACTTTCGTTTATTGCCAGGGGCTAGCTGGCGCGTGGACAAAATGGGATCAAGTATGATCCTTACCACATCAGTGAGTGTCATATGCTTGTTTGACATTTATATATGTACCTCACTGCACAAGGCATATGACGTACTGAAGATCGGTAACGACAGAAAAACTGCTGTCTACGTCTTGCCTGTTGCACCTTTAGCAACGTACCAGTGCATTATATGTGGCATGTGTCTTATGACACAAATTTCGTTTATTGTCAGTGGCTAGCTGGCAGGTGGTCGGACATAATGGATTCTAGCGTGATCCTTACCACATCAGGGAGTGTCATACGTTTGTTTGACATGTATATATACCTCAATGCACACCACATATGACGTACTGACGATCAGAAAAGACCGTGAAACAGCTGTCTACGTCTTGCTTGTTGCACCTTTAGCAACGTACCAGTGCATTTTATGTGGCATGTGTCTTATGACACTACTTTCGTTTATTGCCAGTGGCTAGCTGGCGGGCGTAAATTAATGGGATCAAATGTGATCATTACCACATCAGTGAGTTTCATAAGCTTGCTGACATGTATATATACCTCACAGCACATGGCATATGACGTACAAACGATCGGAAACGACCGAGAGGCAGCTCTCTACGTCTTGCCTGTTTCATCTTTAGCTACGTTCCAGTGCCTTATATGTGGCATTTGACTTATGACACAAAGTTTGTTTATTGCGAGTTGCTAGCTGGCCGGCGGGTGGACAAAATGGGATCAACTGTGATCCTTACCATATCAGTGAGTGTCATACGCTTGTTTGACATGTATATATACCTCACTGCACAAGGCATACGACGTACTGATTATGGGAAAGGACCGTGAAACAGCTGTTTACGTCTTGCCTGTTGAATCTTTAGCAGCGTACTTGTGCATTATATTGCATGTGTCTTATGTCACGTCGTTCGTTTACCGCCAGTGGCCAGCTGGCGGGCGGGCGGACATAATGGGATCAAGTGTGATCCGAACCACATCAGTTAGTGTCATACGCTTGTTTGATATGTGTATATACCTCACTGCACAAGGCATACGACGTACTGATTATGGGTAACGACCGTGAAACAGCTGTTTACGTCTTGCCTGTTGAATCTTTAGCAGCGAACGTGTGCAATTTATGGCATGTGTCTTATGTCAAAACGTTCGTTTACTGCCAGTGGCCAGCTGGCGGGCGGGCGGACATAATGGGATCAAGTGTGATCCGAACCACATCAATGAGTGTCATACGCTTATTTGACATGTATATATACCTCACTGCACAAGACAAATGACGTACAGTCGATCGGTCACGACCGTGAAACTGCTGTCAACGTCTTGCCTTTTGCATCTTTAGCAAAGTACGAGTGCATTATATGTGGCATGTGTCTTATAACACAGCGTTCGTTTATTGCCAGTGGCTAGCTGGCGAGCGGGCGTAATATACGGAGTTCAATTGTGATCCTTACCAGGTAAGTGAGTGTCATACGTTTGTTTGACATGTATATCTACCTAACTGCACAAAGCAAATGAAGTACTGACGATCCGTAACGACCGTGAAACAGCTGTTTTCGTCTTGCCTGTTGCATTTTTAGCAACGTACCAGTGCATTATATGTGGCATGTGTCTTATGACACAACGTTAGTTTATTGCCAGTGGCTAGCTGGCCGGTAGGTGGACAAAATGTGATCAAGTGTAACCCTTACCACATCAATGAGTGTCATACGCTTGTTTGACATATATATATATATATATACCTCACTGCACAACGCATATGACGTACTAAAGATCGGTAACAAAAGAAAAACAGCTGTCTACGTCTTGCCTGTTGCATCTTAAGCTAAGTACTAGTGCCTTATATGTGGCATTTGTCTTATGACACAACGTTCGTTTATTGCCAGTGGCTAGCTGGCCAGCGGTTGGACAAAATGGGATAATGTGTGATCCTTACCATATCAGTGAGTTTTTATACGCTTGTTTGACATATATATATATATATATATGTCCTCCATGTCCTGCACTTAATAATTTCAAAAATTATTTCCCCGATTATTCTCTGGAGTCCATATACCAGAAACAGCCCAGAGAACGCTGGGGGACCCACTGAGGAGCCGAACCCCTCGTTGCTGTGTCACGCAGCAGCAGAACCATCGGCGAAACACGTGTCTGGGCTTTTAGCTAGTACCTATGTCGGAAGTACGGTATAACGTCTTTGCCATATAGGATAATACTACTTGTAGTACTACTTGTTTGTAGAATGGGCATTACGTGGTTATTCCACAGCGGTTGATTGTCTTCGACCCAAATGTTCATTGAAATTTCGGGTCTGACCCTTAAAAGTCATGTCCGAAGCACCTGACTCCATGTCCTGCACTCAATAATTTCAGAAATTATTTCCCCGAATATTCTCTGGAGTCCATATACCAGAAACCGCACAGAGAACGCTGGGGGACCCACTGAGGAGCCGAACCCCTCGTTGTTGTGTCACGCAGCAGCAGAAACATCGGTGAAACACGTGTCTGGGCTTTTAGCTAGTGCCTATGTCGGAAGTACGGTATAACGTCTTTGCCATGTAAGGTTCATACTACTTGTAGTACTACTTGTTTGTAGAATGGGCATTACGTGGTTATTCCACAGTGTTTGATTGTCTTCGACCCAAATATTTATTGAAATTTCGGGTCTGACCCTTAAAAGTCATGTCCGAAGCACCTGACTCCATGTCCTGCACTTAATAATTTCAGAAATTATTTCCCCGATTATTCTCTGGAGTCCATAACAGCCCCCACCCTAATCTGACTTTAACTTCACTTAATCATATGCCCATCCATCTCACCCGAGTTTGTTGTCTGTCGTTGTCTGCCGTGTAGCACAAAATGGTCATCTGACCCTTTAATTTTTCTCCTCTATTCATTTCGTCTGACGACGGGTTGGTGTGACCAACTTGAAAAGGCACGAGTAAAACTTTTTCCGACAAGCTTTTACTCTTCACTAAATCGTCTCGGAATGCACTCTACCTCAGCTATAATATATATATGTATATATGTATATATATATATATATATATATATATATATATATATATATATATATATATATATATATATATGATAGTGTTGTGCTCACTGATATTCTTAAGGAACATTTATGTTCCGTTGTGCGCTGGAACTCAGACTAGAGCCCTCACAGGTGGTCGCATAGCACCGTGTAGCATATGTTGATAATGTGGAACCGACAAAGACAAGAGAGACCGGAAAAGTCAATTCTGGCTTAATAGCCGTCATCAGCCAGTCACACCCAATCCCAAGTGTGGAACACCTGGCATTCGAACCCACGACATTTGTTTATTGAGTCGAAAGCTCTACCATTGAGCCACGTGCTCGTTGATTTATCGGTTGCGATCGGGAATATGATGATAATGTGCGGCTCACCAGTCTGATTAAGGAACAGTTATGTTCCGTTGTACCCTGAGATTCAGATAAGGGCCCTCGCAGGCGGTCGCAAAGTGACGTGTAGTATATGTTGATAATGTGGAACCGACAAAGACAAGAGAGACAGGAATGGCCATTTCTGGCTTTTTAGCCGTCATCAGTTAATCATACCCAATCCCAAGTGTGGAACACCTGGGATTCGATCACGCGACATTTGTTAATTGAGTCGAAATCTCTAACATTGAGCCATGGGCTCGTTGCCTTGTCGGTATCGATCGGGTATATGATGATAGTATGTGGCTCACCGATCTGCTTAAGGAACATATATGTTCCGTTTTGCCCTGGGATTCCGACTAGAGCCCGCGAAGGCGGTCGCATAGCGACGTGTAGCATATGTTTATAATGTGGAACCGACAAAGAAAAGGGAGACCAGAATGGCCATTTCTGGCTTATTAGCCGTAATTAGCTAGTCATACCCAATCCCAAGCGTGAAACACCTGGGATTCGAACCCACGACTTATGGCAATTGAGTCGAACGCTCGACCATTGAGCCATGAGCTTGTTGCTTTGTCGGTCGTGATCGGAAATATGATGAAATTGTGCGGCTTTTCGATCTGCCTAAGGAACATTTATGTTCCGTTTGGCTGGGTTTAAGATTAGATTCCCAGCAGGCGGTCGCATATCGACGTGTAGCACATGTTTATAATGTAGAACCGACAAAAACAAGGGAGACCGGAATGACGATTTCTGGCTTCTAAGCTGTCATCAGCTACTCATTCCCAATCCCATGTGTGGAACACCTGGGATTCGAACCCACGACCTTTGGTTACTGAGTCAAACGCTCTGTCATTGAGCCACGGGCTCGTTGCTTGGTCGGTTGCGGTCGGAAATATAATTAAAGTGTGTGGTTTTTCGATCTACCTAAGGAACAATTTATGTTCCGTTGTGCTGGGACACAGACTACAGCCCTTGCAGGCGGTCGCATTGCGACGTGTAGCACATGATAATAATGTGGAACCGAGAAAAACAAGGGAGACCGGAATGAGGATTTCTTGCTTTTTAGCCTACATCAGCTAGTCATACCCAATCCCAAGTGTGGAACACCTGAAATTCGAACCTGTGACCTTTGGTTATTGAGGCGAACGCTCTGTCATTGAGCCACGGGCTCGTTGCTTTGTCGGGTGCCATCGGAAATATGATGCAAGTGTGCGGCTTTCCGATCTGCTTTAGGAACATTTATGTTCCGTTTGGCTGGGACTTCGACTAGAGCCCTAGCAGGCGGTCGCATAGTGACGTGTAGCACATGTTAATAATGTAGAACCGACAAAAACAAGGGAGACCGGAATGACGATTTCTGGCTTTTTGCTGTCATCAGCCAGGCATACCCAAGCCCAAGTGTGGAACACCTTGGATTTGAACCCGGGTCCTTTGGTAATTGAGTCTAATACTCTTTCATTGAGCCACGGACTCGTTGCTTTGTCAGTTGTGATCAAATATATGATGAAAGTTTGCGGCTCACCGATCTGCTTTAGGAACATTTAGGTTTTGTTGTGCCCGTGGACTTAGACTAGTGCTTTCGCAGGCGGTCGCATAGCGACGTGAAGCATATGTTGATAATGTGGAACCGACAAAGACAAGGGAGACCAGAATGGCCATTTCTGGCTTATTAGCCGTCCTCAGCTAGTCATACCCAGTCCCACGTGAGGAACACCTGGGATTCGAACCCATGACATTTGGTTATAGAGTCGAACGCTCTGTCATTGAGCCACGGGCTCGTTGCTTTGTCGGTTGTGATCGGAAATATGATGCAAGTGTGCGACTTTTCGATCTGCCTAAGGAACATTTATGTTCCGTTTGGCTGGGACGTAGACTAGAACCCTAGCAGCGGTCGCATTGTGATGTGTAGCACAGGTTAAATATGTGGAACCAACAAAAACATAGGAGACCTGAATGGCAATTTCCGGCTTTTTAGCTGTCATCAGCTAGTCACACCCAATCCCAAGTGAAGAACACCTGGGATTCGAACCTGCGAGCTTTCGTAATTTAGTTAGATGATCTACCATTGACCCACGGGCTCGTTGCTTTGTCAGTTGTGATCAAATATATGATGATAGTTTGCGGCTCACCGATCTGCTCTAGGAACATTTATGTTTGGTTGTGCCCTGGGACTCAGACAAGTGCCCTCGCTGGCGGATGCATAGCGACGTGAAGCACAGCGACCGAATGCGAGGGCTCTAGTCTAAGTCCCAGCACAACGGAACATTAAAGTTTTTTAAGCAGATCTAAAAGCCACACACTTTCATCATATTTCCGATCGCAACCGACAAAGCAACGAACCCGTTGCTCAATGGTAGAGCGATCGACTCTATGGTCAAAGGTCACATGTTCGAATCCCAGGTTTTCCACACTTGGGATTTGGTATGACTGGTTGGTGACGGCTTATAAGCCAGAAATGGTCATTCCGGTCTCCCTTGACTTTGTCTGTTCCAACTTATAAACATATGCTTCACATCGCTAGGAGAACGCCTGCGAGGGCTCTAGTCTGAGCCCCAGGGCAGAACGGATCATTAGTGTTCCAAAAGCAGATCGGTGAGCCGCAATCTATTATCATATATTTGATCACAACTGAAAAGCAACGAATCCGTGGGTCAATGGTAGATCTATCAACTCAATATCCAAAGGTCGCATGTTTGATCTTCAGGTGTTTCTCACTTGGGATTGGATGTGACTAGCTGATGACAGCTAAAAAGCCAGAAATCGCCATTCCGGTCTCCCTTGTTTTTTTCGGTTTCAAATTATTATCATGAGTTACACGTCTTTATGCGACCGCCTGCGAAGGATCTCGTCTGAGTCCCAGCACAACGGAACATAAATGTTCCTTAAGCAGATCGGAAAGCCGCACACTTGCATCATATTTCCGATCGCAACCGACAAAGTAACGATCCCGTGGCTCAATGACAGAGCGTTTGACTCTATAACCAAAAGTCATGGGTTCGAATCCCAGGTTTTCCACACTTGTTGTCGTTCCGGTCTCCCATGTCTTTCATTCCGGTCATTCCGGAAATTCCGGTCTCCCTTGTCTGTGTAGGTTCAACATTATCAACATATGCTACACGTCGCTACGCGACCGCCTGCAAGGGCTCTGGTCTGAGTCCCACCACAACGGAACATAAATGTTCCTTAAGCAGATCGGAAAGCCGCACATTTGCATCATATTTTCGATCATAACCGACAAAGCAACGAGCCCGTGGCTCAATGACAGAGCGTTCGCCTCAATAACCAAAGGTCGCAGGTTTGAATTCCAGGTGTTCCACACTTGGGATTGGGTATGACTAGCTGATGACGGCTAAAAAGCAAGAAATCCTCATTACGGTCTCCCTTGTTTTTGTTGGTTCCACATTAGTATCATGTGCTGCACGTCGCTATGCGACCGCCTGCGAGGGCTCTGGTCTGAGTCCCAGCACAACGGAACATAAATTTTCCTTAGGCAGATCGAAAAGCCACACGCTTTAATCATATTTCCGATCGCAACTGACAAAGCAACGAGCCCGTGGCTCAATGACAGAGCGTTTGACTCAATAACCAAAGTTGCGGGTTCGAACCCCAGGTGTTCCACATTTGGGATTGGGAATGACTAGCTGATGACGGCTAATAAGCCAAAAATGGCCATTTTGGTCTCCCTTGTCTTCGTCGGTTCCACAATATCAACATATGCTTCACGTCGCTAAGTAACCGCCTGCGAGGGCACTAGTCTGAGTCCCAGGGAACAACAACACATAAATGTTCCTAAAGCAGATCCGTGAGCCGCAAACTGATTACAACTGACAAAGCAACGAGCCCGTGGGTCAATGTTTGAACTTTCGTCTCAATTACCAAAGGTCGCGTGATCGAATCCCAGGTGTTCCACACTTGGGATTGGGTATTATTGACTGATGACGGCTAAAAAGCCAGAAATGGCCATTCTTGTCTCTCTTGTCTTTGTCGGCTCCACATTATCACCATATACTACACGTCACTTTGCGACCACTTTGAGGGCTCTAATCTGAGTCTCAGAGTACAGCGGAACGTAAATATTCCTTAATCTGACTGGTGAGCCGCACACTATCATCATATTCTCGCTCGCAACCGATAAATCAACGAGCACGTGGCCCAATGGTAGAGCTTTCGACTCAATAAAAAAATGTCGTGGGTTCGAATCCCAGGTGTTTCACACAAGGGATTGGGTGTAACTGGCTGATGACGGCTATTAAGCCAGAAATGACTATTCCGGTCTCTCTTGTCTCTGTCGGTTCCACATTTTAAACATATGCTACACATCTCTATGCGGCCGCCTGCGAGTAATCTAGTCTCGCTCCCAGGGCACAACGGAACGCAAATGTTCCTTAGGCAGACTGGTGAGCCACACACTATCATCATATTCTTGATCGCAACCGACAAATCTACGAGCCCGTGGCTCAATAGAAGAGCGTTCGACGCAATTACCAAAGGTCGCGGGTTTGAATCCCAGGTGTTTCACACTGCTGTTTGGGTATGACTGGCTGATGACGGCTAATAAGCCAGAAATGGCGATTCCGGTCTACCTTGTCTTTTTCGGTTCCTCATTATCAGCCTATGCTACACATCTCTATGTGACCGCCTGCGAGGACTCTCGTCTGAGTCCTAGGGCACAACGGAACATAAATGTTCCTTAAGCATATCAGTGTGCCGCACACTATCAGCATACACCCAATTGCAACCGACAAAGCAACGAGCCCGTTGCTCAATGGTAGATCGTTCAACTGTATTACTTAAGGTTGCGTGTTCAAATCCCAGGTGTTCCACACTTGGGATTGGTATGACTTGCTGATGACGGCTTATAAGCAAGAAATGGCCATTCCGGTCTGCCTATTTTATTTCGTTTCCACATTATTAATATGTGCTACTTGTCGCTATGCGACCGAGTGCGAGGGCTCTAGTCTGAATCCCAAGGGCACAATGGAACATAAATGTTCCTTAAGCAGATCGGTGACCAACATATTATCATCATATAGCCCGATCGCAACCCACAAAACAACAAGCTCGTGGCTCAATGGTAGAGCGTCCGACTCCAATTACCAAAGGTCACGGGTTCGAATCCCAGGTGTGCCACACTTGGGATTGGGTATGACTGGCTGATGACGGCTAATAAGCCAGAAATGGCCATTCCGGTCTCCCTTGTCTTTGTCGGTTCTATTTTAACATCATATGCTACATGTCGCTATGCGACTGCCTGCGAGGGGTCTAGTCTGAGCTCCAGGGCACAACTGAACATACATGTTCCTTAAGCAGATCGGTGAGCAACATACTATCATCATATACCCGATTGCAACCGACAAAACAACAAGCCTGTGGCTTAATGGTAGAGCGTCTGACTCAATTACCAATGGTTGCGGGTTCGAATCCCAGGTGTGCCACACTTGGGATTGGGTATGACTGGCTGATGATGGCTAATAAGCCAGAAATGGCCATTCCGGTCTCCCCTTGTCTTTGTCGGTTCCACTTTTAACATCATATGCTACATGTCGCTATGCGACCGCCTGCGAGGGCTCTTGTCTGAGCTCCAGGGCACAACGGAACATACATGTTCCTTAAGCAGATCGGTGAGCAACATACTATCATCATATACCCGATCGCAACCGAAAAATACAACAAGCCTGTGGCTTAATGGTAGAGCGTCCGACTCAATTACCAAAGGTCGCGGGTTCGAATCCCAGGTGTGCCACACTTGGGATTGGGTATGATTGGCTGATGACGGCTAATAAGCCAGAAATGGCCATTCCGGTCTCCCTTGTCTTTGTCGGTTCCACTTTAACATATATTTATATATATATATATATATATCAAGGAAATAATTTCTGAAATTATTAAGTGCACGAACTGGAGACAGATGATTCGGACATGACTTTTTAGGGTCAGACCCAAAATTTCAATGAACATTTGGGTCGAAGACAATCAACCACTGTGGAATAACCACGTAATGCCCATTCTACAAACAAGTAGTACTACAAGTAGTATGAATATTATATGGCAAAGATGTTATACCGTACTTCCGACATAGGTACTAGCTAAAAGCCCAGACACGTTTTCGCTGATGTTTGCTGCTGCGTGACACAGCAACGTGGGTTCGGCTCCTCAGTGGGTCCCCAGCGTTCTCTATGCGGTTTCTGGTATATGGACTCCAGAGAATAATCGGGAAATAATTTCTCGAAATTATTAAGTGCAGACATGGAGTCAGGTGATTCGGACATGACCTTTTTAGGGTCAGACCCGAAATTTCAATGAACATTTGGGTCGAAGACATCAACCACTGTGGAATAACCACGTAATGCCCATTCTACAAACAAGTAGTACGACAAGTAGTATGAATCGTATATGGCACATATATTATACCGTACTTCCGACATAGGTACTAGCTAAAAGCCCAGACACGTGTTTCGCCGATGTTTCTGTTGCTGTGTGACGCAGCAACGATGGGTTCGGCTTCTTAGTGGGTCATCCAGCGTTCTCTATGCAATTCATACTACTTGTAGTACTACTTGTTTTTAGAATGTGCATTACGTGGTTATTCCACAGTGGTTGATTGTCTTTGACCCAAATGTTCATTGAAATTTCGGGTCAGACCCTAAAAGGTCATGTCCGAATCATCTGACTCCATGTCCTGCACTTAATAATTTCAGAAATTCTTTCCTTGATTATTCTCTTGAGTCCATATACCAGAAACCGCATAGAGAACGCTGGGGACCCAATGAGGAGCCGAACCCCTCGTTGCTGCGTCACGCAGAAGCAGAAACTTCGGCGAAACACGTGTCTGGGCATTTAGCTAGTATCTATGTCGGAAGTACGGTATAATATATGTGCCATATACGATTCATACTACTTGTAGTACTACTTGTGTGTAGAATGGGTATTACGTGGTTATTCCACAGTGGTTGATTGTCTTCGACGCAAATGCTCATTGAAATTTCGGGTCTGACCCTAAAAAGTCATGTCCGAATCATCTGATTCCATGTCCTGCACTTAATAATTTCAGAAATTATTTCCTTGATTATTCTCTGGAGTCCATATACCAGAAACTGCATAGAGAACGCTGGGGGACCCACTGAGGTGCAGAACCCCTAGTTGCTGCGTCACGCAGCAGCAGAAACATCGGCGAAACACGTGTCTGGGTTTTTAGCTAGTACCTATGTCGGAAGTACGGCATAATATATGTGCCATATATGATTCATACTACTTGTAGTACTACTTGTTTGTATAATGGGCATTAAGTGGTTTATTCCACAGTGGTTGATTGTCTCCCTTGTCTTTGTCCGATCCGTATTATCAATATATATATATATATATATATCGTATCCCGTCGATTGATTATCTCGCCATATCTTCCTATTCTTCTGGATAGGATGAGTGTGATATATTTATTTATTTATTGCCAGTTTACAGCGCTATTAATTCGGAAGAATTGACTATTTAGCCAACATTCGTATGAATCTTAAAATTGAGATTATAGCTCCATTTTTAAGTTGCAGATTGGCTGCAAAAATTATTCTCAAAGAAAACAATTGAATAAATTAGGCACCGAAAACCGTTAAAGCCGGTATTGCAGTGCAGCAGCCTTGTTCTTCAGCCCATACCAACGTCTTGCTTTCGCCCGAAAATCTCACGTCCCCCATAGCAGTTATCGTTTTTCTGCCTATGTTAACTGCGCTTCTTCCAAAGAAAGCTCCTGGATCACTTTTCCGTCATCTCCTCTTTCCTTGGTACAAAATCGTAACCTGACGCCGGTTCAAGTTTCACGGGCAAAGCAGGGGCATGCTCGCTGACAAATGCCGCTTAATGGCGCGAGCGCACATTGTTTGATCAAGGTCAGTATCGCACCCAATACTGATTTATATTCCCCCAGCATAACAATCAGTACTTACATAAAGGTCTCTAGGCCAAGAGAGTGAAAGTTGAGAACTTTTTTGAAGTCCATTTAATTTTAATTTTTACCACAGGTTTGAAGCCTTCCTACTTACTTGAGTTCATTAAGGCAGCTTTCCAGTTTTAACACCGTGAAATCTGAATAAATGTTTTAGCGTTAGAGATTAACTTGAATTCTGCTATTGGACAGAAAATTATCTGGAGGCTGGCCAATCAGCAGATTGCGAATGATACAACTTCCGGTGCAACAGCCTCAGCAATTCCATCCTTCCCTATTTGCATCCTGGGTTGCTTGTTTTTGACCAATTACATGATAAAAACTGCCCTGCTAGTGTTCACACTGTCCGGTGTGGGGACTTGCTTGTTCTAGTCAGCTAAGCAGATTGGATTTTCATATTTTTTTATCCCACCAGTTACTTTTAGAATGAATTGCCACTTAAATACTGCTTTACCGAGGCATAAACATCCCCAGGGAACGATTAGAATACTTTTGAGGCAATGTTTCACAAGTGGATAAATGTGGTTCCGAAATACTTGCTAAGTGGGCTGCAGTTGAGTGCTGTTGCGGCGAACTCCCAGATTTGCCTTCCTTTGCTGTGAATAACTTGTGTTGAGAATGCAAGGTAAAACGCTTAACCACAGCATATCGGTAATGCGGAAAACGTCTAGCAAAGTTCACGGGTACACAATATGCTCAAGATAATATTATGAAGGGTTGCCATTAGTTTGCTTCTCAAGTAAAATCAGAATTGCTGTCAAAGAGAGGGAGATAGCATTTTGAACTCTATATCCGCGTATTATTGTACTCGTAAATAATGTCTGATGCAAAGAAGCATGTGTAGTCTTTCATCCCATCATAACGTGGTAACTTGGTTACCGTTTGAAAGATTGACCAAAAATTTTCTAAAATCTTACGCAAAGCGATCTTTGGCAAGTATATGGTATGTAGACCGGGTCAGCAACAGATAACCTGTGAAACGTGTCTTAAAGGACGTTTATTTAATTTAATTAGGCATTGTTCGGTTATATTCTTCGTCATGTTAGGATTAGAGCGCTGCGTTCTAAGACCCCGCCCATATAACACTATTAGCACTAATTCCCGTAAGACAAGTTCCTTCGTTTATCTGTTGCTGAAACCAACTACATATCATATCTTTGCCCAGATGAAATCAGTTCAGTAAATTAGACAAGGCTGATGTGTTCATGGGTCGTTTTGCAGAAAAAACTACAGTTTCGGGTGAGAGTATGCTATGTAGCTCCAACAAGCCGTTGTTGTAAAACGTGTTTGCTGATCTTATTAATGTATGCATGCTTTCTTAACGTAATGTATGTTACGGTGTTATTAGTGATTGAGTTCAAAGTTAGGAACAGTTACATGTAGTACAGGGTTTTAAGATTAGGATACAAGGTTCGGTTTTAGAGTTAGGGTTATTGTTACGGTTTTAAAGTTAGACTATGTTTACGTTTGTTTTTAAGTTTATGGTTAGGATTCAGGTTTTAGGATAAGCTCAGGTATACTCTCATAGGGGTTCTATTTTGAGTATTAAATTTCATGTACCGTTTTTTACAGGGTTATCTCCTCATCATATCTTAATTTGTATTATGGTGTATTATTTTGTTCTATTTTTACCTTCCGTTGTGTTCTTACTGAATGTAAACAAATTCGGCTGAGTAGCCTAGTCTCAGGCAACTGGCAAATCAAAATCGATTTAAACAGAACTAAAACATCCCAGTAACGGAGACGAGTAAATGTGAGCTTATCCTAAAACCCGAATCCTAACCTTTATCTTCTTATGCTAACCCTAACCTCAAAACCATTATCTAAACCACAGTTTTAATTATAAAACCTTAATGCTAATCGCAACCTTAATAACCCTACTTTGAACTTGACCACTAATACCAACGTTAAAAACGTAAATTTAATGAAGCATGCATACCTACATAAAATAAACAAGCATATTTCTCAACAACAACCGGTTTGGGCTACATATCATACCATCACTACTTCATTTTTTAAAGTGTGCGGTTCGGGTTTTCGTTGGCTATTGGTGTACTTAAACAAGATAATGGCGTGAATTCAAGTATTGGCATTTCTTATTTGCTTCCGTTACCCCAACTCATAAAATGCCTCTGATTAACATTCCCGGATAGAAGACCTGCCTGCTTGGTGTTTTATGCGTGGGGATACACACGATTTCGTCCTTCAACTCTTGGAACTATAATGCACCCAACTTGTTGTGGTTATTGGAATAGAAGGTCAAGGCAGAACATACCTCAATTCTTGTTCGCTGTCACTGCCAGCGACGTCATCAATGTGCGCTTGGTCAAATTCCTGTCAGGGACAGAAGTTCCGTTAAGTGGCCATGATCCGACAAAGTCAATAAACTATATGGAAGTTAAAATTCTGTTTTTTTTCGATATGGTGAAGTAAGACTCATAGATAATAACAAATTTGAAATTTCTCAAATATTTGAGACTACTTTCTAGGAGAAATTTTGGAATTTAACTGGTTTTTTGGAAAAATAAGCCCAATATGGGATCCCAAATCTTTACCAATTCACTTGAATCTCCTAAATGTCGTAACACTAGATTGCTCAGTTCGTTCTCAGCTTTCATCTACACACTTGATGTGGAACCGCGTACATGAATCTGTTATTGAGCAGTCGCTCGTCTTACGCAGCAAATTCTCTATCTCTGCTGTCAAAAGACTTACTAGGTAAAAGCCCGTGTCCAACTTTATTAGAACTCTCAGTTGCAAAAGACGACAAAAAAAACTCAAAGTTACCTCCGTCTCTTGATAAAAGAAATGTTGATTCGCTGCGCTAACAACATGCTCGTCCACTTTGCGCAAACAGAGGCGCGCTTCAGCAATCTCCTGTTAAAAGAAAACCGTGTTAAGTTAATATATTTTCAAGGTTTCACAAAATTTATATGCACTGTCTACCAACCTATAAGACCAAAAACTACAACACTTCCATAGCATCCAAAAATACTTAACAATTTTCTGTATGATGAGGAAAAATTGACCATCGCGCGCTAAAGCGTTGATCGTGAGTCCCATGGAGTGGACGCAGCGCCCACGACGAGCGCGTGAATTGATTTTAGGGAAGCAGATTTGCGAATCATCAGCTGCATTCTCTCCCACCCTCACCCCTCATGCTCCCGACATAGCTAAAAAACAGACTCAGGGCCCCTGCGTACGGGTTCGGACTCAGTGGCTGGCAAAGCAAAACTGCCCGTCTTCTCGTGCCACACATTCTCTGGTCCCCGTAAATGTAAACGATTTTAACAGAAAATAAGACTCTGATCTCGTGTTCACGAAAGTGTCAATAGAAAGCTCGCCGAGAAAATGTATTGAGCCTGAATCTCAGTTTTCAAGCCAGTCACCCCACATACATACAAGGATTGCATTATCCAGTCAGATTGCAGCCTTCCAAGACCGTGATTTTGGCTTAGTTTGATAATTTCAAAGCGTATCAGCTTTCCTATAGTTAGGAGTGGGCTGAAGTGACGTGGGGATTGATTTCCAGTGTCGCTCTTGCTCTCTACTTTTCACATGCATCAGTAGCCTCTCTAACGAGGGTGTTTTAAAATGTGTGAATGCTTCTCATACAATTGCAGACTATTAAAGATGTCATGTGGAGAGTTTCGAGGATTTTTTATTGTATTATGTGCGGGTCATACGAAAGAATACAATGTTTTCTCGGTTAATCAGAGGGGGATGACCACGTATCCAACGATCTATCTTGGTCTGCAAGCACATCAAATCAGACAGCTCGCTCTTACGGTTACTCATCGATAGAGACAATTTTTTTAGCAAAAAAATGAAGTGTTCTTATTTGTTGGTAGAAAAGCATTTGTAGTTGGATGCTCAACGATCGTGCTACGGAACGCACTAGTTTTGTTGTACCATTGGACTTAATCTCTATCCCTGCCAGCGGCTAGTCAGCTGATACTATATTATAGGCAGAAAGATATTACCGATCAATACAAAGGAGAGTGGATTAGCCCTTTCCAAATTATAAGCCATCATCAGCCAACCTTATTCACCCCCAGGTATTGCAATAAGTGAGACTCGAACCAGCGACCAGTTGGTTAGTTGCCAGAGAGGCCCATCCTAATCTCCCCTGTCCTTTTTGGTAGTCTTTCTGCCCATAATATGCCAGTAATTTGCGGTTAAAAATGCAGCTTGACATTGAGCCCCAGGGCAAACAGGAACACCATTGGTGAGGGCCCACCTACCACCGTTTGCAAAAGGTTCGGAATGGAATCGGAAATTTTATTTTTAGTAGCTAGTTTTACTAATCAAACAAAACCTTTGAGAATGACTCGTCAGTTTGTTCACAGTTCCTTGCCGCTGGGATCTCCTGCACCCAATAACAAATTTCCTGTGGATTTACATTTGCTGCCATGGTTTAACCTGTTACTGACCACACAGCTCCTGGTCACTAATGTTCTGAACAGATCCAAGATTTCATAAGTATGTTAAGCTAAGGCTGCAACAGGCAAGAGGCAGAAAGCTGATTAACGGTTTTTTTACCGATCATCAGTGCGCTATATACCTTTTGCAGTTAAGTTTTTGTAGGAGTCAAGTAAGCACCGACCCTCATTTGTGTGGTTAGGCTCTTACTTGCTTCCATTCTGTCCGCCGCCAGGAACTAGTATACGGGAAAGGACGCTAAAAGTAATGGCTTAACCGAAAGTCAGGCTGTTTGATGTCTCTGCCCCGGATTGCACGACAGAATAGGGAAAAGCCTCAGAGCTGAAGAACTACAATGCATTTGCACAGTCGGAGCTGAGGCATCACTGGCTAATAACAGCCAGCAAGACAAAAAAATATTCATCCTAATCTCCCTGTCTCTGTCGGTAATACTTTTTTTTCAGTTTTCAAATTCACACCTGCCTTGTATAATGCGACTTTTTGTGACACCCGAACGCGCCTATACCGAACAAACTGCGTTTTTTAGACTTACCTTGCTCGACAGCTGAATAAATTTCCCCGAAAGTGAGCTTTCGAGAATCAGTATGTCCTCCAGACTCCATATGAAGATACGCTTTAGACCTGCATCTCCACCTGTAACGGAGTGCTGATTTTCAATGTGTGGCTGGCAGCAGGTGGTTCTAGCCTCGTGTTCTGTGCCCTGCGGACAGTAGGGACAGGTGACTGCGCGGTCTGGCGCGCGATAGAAGGGCCATGATCGCTGTCCTCTGATTTGATTGTTTGAGTCGAAGGTTGGTTTAGGGGAGAACAGAATCCGGCCATGACATCAGAGCTTAGCCTCTAAGTATAAGAACCAGGTCATGTGGTTTTTCACGCTGTGTTTCTCCGACATCGTAGATTTCGTAATATTGTGCAGATAATTTCACATGCCGTGGACAAGTACGTATTGTGCTGACTTAGTCAATGTATTTTTAACGAATAGTAGCCCATTTGCTCTCGCCATCTTAACCGGTTAGCCTGAGGAGAGATCGAAATGAGGAATCACAAAGGCGAATAGTCTCATTTAAACAACGGTTTCATCATAGTTTTTGTTAGTCTTATTCCCAAGATAATAGCTCATTCATCGCAACCCCGTTGGTAACCTGCGCGTGTTCTTTACAGTGAGGTAGACTTTTGATGCATCAACCAGACTCATTATTTTCACGCCTACCGTGTTCTAATGGCAGAGCACAGTAAAACCGACTGGAAGCAAGCGTTGGGGTACAATGTGACTGAGAAGGCTAAATAGTCCCACCCACTCGCTCTGACCACTAATTCCACGTGCAGCAGACTGCATGCAGGGGTCTCGGATCTCCTCAAGTGAGGATCATGAAGACCACCTCAAAACCGATTAGCCTCTGTCTGATGATCAGTTCTCAGCGGGACCCAGTCACTCTTTTATTTTTGTACCTTCCAAGCAGGATTATCAGTGCCTCGTAATAGCTTCGAATAGCGTTCTGGCTAGTTATTTTGAGGAGCCAAACGCCAGAGCCTAGCTGGATCACCCTATCTCCTTTCCACCTTTGTCTTGGGTCATTGGCGGATCCAAGCGAAACCAAGCGGCAATTAACTTAGTTGTCATGAGCCGAAGCCATCATCTTATGTTTGCCAACGTTACGTTTGCACTTTGCAGCATTTGAAGCTATCACAGAGGCCACAGTAGAAAGAAACCCTTGCATCATGATCACTGTGCCATAGGTGGACGGTGGGGTGAGTTCTCAGTTGGTCTCCTTATATACAACTACTCACAGCGCGTCGTGCTAGACTTCAATGGTTCAGATTTATGGAAGTAAGGTATTGACGCTGGTTTCAAGCGTCGACCTCGCCATTTCTCACCTCACCCATACACCATCGCCCAATAGAAGTCCTTTGTTCAACTTGTGATAACAATCGACATAGTATTGGCTTAATATTAAGCTTGTATCTTCGTAATTTTTGGCTAAAACTTTTTCCCGCAAGTGTAAGTGTTTGGACTCATCAGTAGGTCCTAAAACGTTACCCATGCCATTTTTGATAGTACACGCATAGTTAAATAGTTTTGAGATGCAACTTGAAAGAGGTTTAAGTGGGAAGCTTACTTCATGTTCACGTGATCATTTGCAAAGTGAAATAAGTTAAGGACTAGTAAGATCAGCCCGAACTTCTAAATAAGAATTGCAGTTTCACGCGTTTAACTGCATCATAAGGTAGCACATGTTAAACCTACAAACCTATCAATAAGATGTATTTTATAGTGAAAAAATCCATAAATTCACGACAATGAAACCATTCTTCTATTAGTCGGATATTTTCTTGGGTGCTCTTTTTGGATATAACAAAAAGTAAGCACTCTATCACAGGTTCAGCAAGGTGGTTCAACTAAGGTGGCTCTTTCGAGGCGAAAGACTTATGAATTACGACTTGCTCTTCTTATTACTGTCCTTTTTAAGTAAATCTTTTACGTAATACTATGCTCTTAAGCCATCAGTGTTGGCACTGAGGATTTGATAATGCCATGCTATAAGGCCTCCAAATATTTCCTCAAATTTCCTCATTTGTTTTTATGTGATAAATGCTCATTAAAAACGGAAGCGATTGAAATTCAAGGATATAGCATCAACAAAGTCTTGGAATATCGTTAGATATCGCATAATGATTCACACACACACGGCAGTTCGACCGTCGATTTCGACGAGGTCCACCGTATGCTCCACACCAGGTGGTGCAGGGACGGTGACTTGCGCGTGAATTAGTTTTAAGTGATGGTAGCCTTGCGCTGCAGCTACCGCACTCTCTCCTCCTCCCCCACCTGAGCCCGGTGTCAAGACAGAGTCAAGAAGACCGGAGATGGGAGAGGGCGCAGGTGGCTGGCGCGGCCGGAGCCGCCCTGGGCGTGCCACCACGGAAGAAAGTTTACACTACTGGTTATAGAACACCGTGCTAGATCCTTGAGTGCGCTTTCAAACACAAATTGCACATTTTGTTGCAGAACTACGTACCTCAGAGGACGCTTGCACGTGGGGTATCTTAATAGAAGTCTTTTCCGCCAACGACAATTTCATACCACAAGAACATCCAATTGAAGTCTTGTAACTTTTCATGAATATGTGGTCTTCCTTCCCCTAAGAGGTTTTGAGCAATCGCAATTTTTTAGCATTCAGCTAGATAACGTGGGACGTTTATCATCCTTTCTTGGATGTATATAGGACTAAGGTATTTTATTTAACAGCATACTTGGCTATCTCTATCGATGGGGTGATTATAAGCAGATGTTTCATTGAGTCAGTTGAAAAGTACCGAAGGAAATCTTGAACTGCTTTAAACATTATGTGAGACTTACGTTGAACTCGTAGGAGTTAAGTTCATACGCTAAAACCCAACACATTAATGATGGGTACCGAATTTATTTTATGAAATAAGTTTCCTATCGCCGTCCGGGGCACTTCCATCATGTTACAGGGATTTGTGCTCCCTGTAAGTCTTTAATAACGTACTTGGCAATTTTTTACTAAACTTAAACTGATTTTGCTAAATACCGAAGTTTATCGGAAAGGATAAGTTGTCTAGTAACATTTATGGGGCAATGCAGTACGCCACAGTGTGTAAACCGACTTGATACGTTGTTCCTCGCTTATCTGTTTTAGAATCATGTAGTCATTTCAACTTGAGAGCTCCGTTAAACATTCTCGTTTGCTCGTAACGCATTGTAGCACATAATATTGTAAAAATCGTTACTAAATTCCTTGCAATTTCAGTCATTAACTGCGATAACTATCTGTCTGGCTGTTTCGAACAGTCGAGCTGGTAGACCCACTGTATGCTAAAAGTACTTAGATAGTCATATGACCAAGCAAGCTCTGGTATGTGAAGTAAATTGACGTAAATTACTCAAGTCTGTGCCTGATAATGATCTTGCTAGTTCAAGACCTGTGGACATTTTGCTCATGTCATAAAGTGAAATAAATGAGTGTTTACGCTTAGGTTGAAGGCTGAATAAAATTCCCCTTGAGCCCATGAGTCTCAAAAAAGTGATCGTCTTCTAGGAATTACGAAGAAGACGAGTATAAGGCTTTCGATAAGAAATGAAAAGAAAAGAAATGAATATAATCGAACTACTTGGCTGACCTTTGTTATTGATCCGTTTTCACTGAGGAGTCTGAAAGTTTTTTTAAAAAGACATTAACTGGATTATTGTAACACGATAGGAAAAATCCGAAAACAATAAACTTTGGCCATAAGTAGATTTCAGGATCACTCCTTAGAGTAGCTTTTGAGAGTGATGCATATCAGTACATGTATTCTTAGAAAAAATGCAGACTGCATTGCTATCTTCTGTATAATGCAAAAAGTCATGATAGGCTTTACTATATATAAGTCTTTGATATAAATGAGTCAAATTTAAAATAACACTACTTAGCTCCAGTAAGTTTAAAAATATAACCAATGATACAAACCCTTGAGATTTCTTACTTTTGCATGCATTTGCTGCTGTAGTTAAAGTTCGTTGAGCGTTAAACCCTTGGACATGTAGACGCGTATATTCTAGACCAATGGCGACATTTAACCTTGAAACTTCACAGGTCGTTGTGATTCGGATGGTCCAATAAGCGAGTCAGTAGAGTAGCTGCGGTGCTGGGTTAATCTGTATGGTTGAAATAATGTTACAGTCACACGCTCACAATCCCATGGGCACATGGTAGGCAGCATCAGTCGTGACGGTTGAATTTTCGATGGTAGTAATCCGAAAGCCATAGTATTTTGGCTTTCAATCTGGTTTTAAACTTTACCAGCCACGCGTTAGATTTCTTTATTATTATGCCTCTCAAGGCCCGGTAGAAGTCAACTGTGCAAATCGACGCAATTTCACTTCTACTTCTGAGCTTTTGCATTTCGTAAGTGGGCCTTCAGCCTTATCTGTCCAAACGAGTTTACTTGTTCAGTCCGACCTTCAAGCACTTGGCGACAAGGATTCCATCGAATGTACCCTTCAGTTTCATCTTAAACATTTTATTTTCTGATTTTTGAAGATATCTCCTGGCCAACTGTTTGGTATCTCAAGAGGCTTCGGTTTTAGTCAGCACTTGAGTGCTGGAGAGAAGTCGCAGGAGAAATCGAAGAGTACTCTATGGATCATCAGGCACCTGCAATTTTTACTTTGAGGTCAGTAGGAAAAGGGAGGCAATAAAGAACTATTTCTCCGAGGAACTTGGAAGAAAAACCCGTTTCATTAAGTGCAATATTGATAGGAATATGTTTCTAAATGGTGCGGGCCAAAATCGGAGACCTCGTGCTCCTTTTAAGCTCATTGATGGCCCTCAGGTTACCTTTCTCCCGTCAGACAATAATCTAATCTAAGGGCTTTCCGCCTTTGTTACTCATAGCCTGCTTAACCCTTACCGTAGTAACGGTGGAAGAAACTGCATGCATGAAGTAGTGGTAAACTGATCTTCTGTCTAAGAAAGCTCCACGCAGGAGGTTTCCTAAGCGACCATGTGCTCAAACACTTCCAAACAGTTGGCACACATGTTCCTCACTTAAAAGATTTCTCGAAGAACCCTTAGAACTTCCTACTATTTGGTCTGAATTGGGGCATGCAAAACTGTCTGTATAATGTGATGACTAAATGTTTAGCAGAGAAACTCAAGCCGCACAATCGTCAGTTACTACCACGTAGCTATCGATGTACCTTTGAATACATTAGTGACGTCAAAAACCTTAGTATTAAAGAAATTTGGATGTTCTCACTAGACGTCTCATCACTTTTTACAAACCGAGAATTTTAATTGTATCTGCGAATTCCTATCGGTCGATAAGCATGAAATAGGTATTCTAACAAATACACTACATGAAACTATTACTGAGATGCTCATTTAAAATACAACGCCTTTTTGGCAACCATTCCTGCAAAAAAATAAACCATGTGGCTATATTCTCGCCTATTAGACCTCTGTTAGCCGAAATCTTCCTTGGCCAGCTGGAAAAATCTTAACTAAGTGATCAGATAAATAAGCTAACACATTAATGTTGCAACATAGATGACATCTTTGTAATTGTCTCAAGGAACCAGAAGTAACTGTCGACCTAAATGCTATAATGTAGGCTTATCCGTTGACTAAATCCATTTTGGTGATAAAAGTGGCTGTTTCGCTCCTGATCTTATACGTCCTTCTAAGCAGGAGACCTGACGGTAGCGTCCAACGAAAACGCAATCCAGTCCGCCACTTGGCACAAAGGGCTGGAAAATATATTCAGTTGATAACATTGCGTAGGAGCTTAGAACCATCCAGGATATGCTTCCCGAGAACGGGTATTCTGACAGGTTTATTGCAAAAATATTGCCGAGCGACTATAACAAACTCACAAAACTGATTGCCAACAAGAAACCTCTGCTTCACAAAGTCCCTTATCGATGGGAACGCAGCGAGAGAACTCTTAAGAGGACGCCTTAATCAAGCTCTCGCGTGAACCTTCTAACAGCAAGGGATCCGATATTATATTCTTCCAACCCTATTTCACGCGGAGAAGGTAAGGAGGAACCCCGTTGTAGAACACCTCAATGTGTATTTACTCCTTAACTTGCTTATGTCGGGCAGATTATACTGGACGCACGAGTCGGCGTCTATCTAAAGAAATACGCGAGCACCTCCCGGTATGGCCGGGAAAAAGCGAAATCGGGCAAATAAACAGGGCTCTTCCCGCACATGCTATTGATTCCGAGCGTTGTGGGGATACCGTTCGCATAAACTTTTGCTGGCCTAAGGAGAGTTTGCAGAAAGCAAACATATGTTCACCACCTGAAACTGAGCCCACGGGTGAACTCTAAATCGTACTGAAAGGTAATTAGCGCATTTTCCGTTGAAACATGTTAGTGTGCGTTCTGCGGTTATCGAAGTGCAGAACCATCGCAATGCTTATCACAGTAAGCTAGGCGTCAGCCTGGGATCTTTATTCTTTATGGCATGATATTGCAACAGCCAGGAATTGAATCCTTCTCTCTACTCCACGAAATTCATTCAAATGAACTCGACTGAACAGGATTTGTGAGAAAATGGTATGAAATTAGTTTACGAAGGTGCTAATGGCATCTCCCATTAAGACCACAAGTGCGCTATCTGCGTGCACATTCAGAACTTTAGCTGTTAAGAGGTGAAGACACGAGTCTCAAGCTCCAGTAACATCGTCTCGATGGTTTAACGAGACAAAGGGAACCAATCTGAGTTCCTTTAGGCTGGTAATGAATGTGGTCATCTATACATAGGCCTGAATTCAGGTTAATTTTCCGTAAGTCAATAAAATGCTTCTTGTTTAAGGAGCACCGTTTCATCGCAGCTCTTCCTCGCCAGGATACTGATCATCGTCCTATTCAGTCTCTTTAGAATAGACGTGAATAAGGAGCTGATATTGAACAAACCACGCTAATGCCTTCACACATTTTGGGGAAGCGTACTACAGATGCATTGGTTTGGAGCCTTTGGTCAATTCAATTACTTACCGAGACTGCCGCTTAGTCCGTCCCTGAGGTACGAGGCCTTGATGGCCACGACTGACCTAATAGAGTTTAGTTTGTTTGGGAATATTCAGTCAACCATGGAAACCTACCTTGACAAATATGTTAGCTTTCCCCTGCCTCCAGTGTTTCATTAATACCCCTTCATTGCGTCTCATATCGTTCGGACTCCGTCCTGCGTTGCACAGCAGTTTTATTTGGGTTTTGAAGTAACTCATTCGTGGTAATGGCATTGGCCTCTGCATCCTGACGAGATATTGAAATCGAACTTATCCCTTATCATGCCTGAGCCTCAGTCAAGATCCCTCACAGGGGGTTGCGTAATGGCGCACGATCCACAACCGACGAATCTTACGGAAGAGAACAAAGATGAACACAATGACCAGAAATTGAGCCACCATTTCTTCCTTCCTCATTCACCCTCTAACAGTTTCTACCTTAATTTTGCAATTCCATCCTTTTTTAGCCAAAACTGAATTTTATTTTTTTTATTCATTCGAACTATTCCATGGTACTGACCGCCGACTATGCCTATGCGCTCTTGAAGTTAGCGTATGGTTCAATTTAACTGATTACTTCAATAGTAGTTTTAATTTCAATTTGCGCCGGTGATTTTTAGCTGTACCAAAGGAGTGTGCTCTGTAAATGCTTAAGTATATACCATGCAGCCAACACAGCTAGTAGCTAAAAGCCCCAAACATGCGTGTTTCGTCTAGCTGGCGCTACTGCATGACGCAGCCGAGAGGGGTTCGGCTCATCTGTTTGTCCCCAGCATTCCCTGTGTTTTCTGGGAACTGGAGTTCATACACCAGAAGGCACTCCAGGGGACTGCTGGGTGGCATACTATTGAGCAGATCACCTCAGAGCTGTGCCACGCACCAGCACAAGATCGGCGAAAAACGTGTGTCTGGGCTTTTAGCTAGTACCCGTGCTGTCAGTATGGCAAATAATTACGTCATTTTTACTACTGAATGCCACTTGGCAGCTTGTGAATATTAGGCTATTATTTAAGAGTTGCTGATGGACTTCTGCTCAAATATTCACATCAAGTTTCGAACCTAGCCCGAAAAGGTCTGCTTCGAAGGATTAACTTTAAGTTTGCGCATTTCTTTCCTCCGATATTACACAGGGCAGACTGGAGTTCTATCTCTTTAGTGTGTGAGCCCATGAGACGGCTTACTGTGCTTTTGACTGCACATGTCCTACATGGGTCTCGGGTTGAGATAAGGCTGCCTGCTATCTAAATAGAAGGCAAATTTGGTCGCTCCCGTGTGCCAGGCTTAGTCGATAACGATTTTAGCTAAGGATCGGCTAACAATTAACGGATCTGCAGCTTTTTGTATTGATGCTGAAGTGCCTAGTACAGCCGATGCGCGCTCTGGTCTTCAGAAACAACTGCGGACTCTTCGTTTCCATTGAGCCATCTAGTAAAATTATTTCGGTTTAGGATGTAACGACGAAGGTGCTTTGTCAATGGACAAGGGGACCTTCAGTCTTCAATCGCATTTTATTAGGGATACGGGCTTAGATTGCGATCTGAGATCCACTGGACTGGTCATGCCTGCGTTATATAAGGATTTCTATTGCTTCATATTTCGTTTCAAACTTTGGTTATCTGCATTCTATGGTGTCGCGGGTGAGTGAAGTCCCTAAGTCAGTCGGCTTGTCCATAAACGCGGGGAAGACCAAAGTTTTTTTCAAGCAGCATCCTTGCCCAGGAGAAAACGCCTCTCGAGGTTGATGGCTGTCAACTTTAAGAGGTGGACAGTTTCAAATACCTTGGGGCGAGGTTGCTGCCGAATGGACAGAGTAAGGATGACATTGTCTCTCTAATTGATGCTGCTCATCGGGTTTTCTCAAGCCTAAGAAAGTGCCTGTCAACCTGACGCGACATTTCTATCGCCGCAAAGATTCGCATATAAAGTGCGTCTGTCCGTTCTGTCCTTTTCTATGATTGTGAATGCTAGGCTACACGCGTGGAAGATGAGCGAAAACTGGAGGCCTTTGACCAACTCTGCTTGAGGACCACCCTCCGAATGAAGTAAACAGACTTCGTCTCAAATGAGACAGTCCGCACTCGCTGCGCAAACATCGCAAGGATATTCCAAGCCATCCAAGAACGGCGCTGAGGTGGTTCGGGCACGTTCTTCGTCGCCCACCTTTCTACCCTTGAACCCCCACTACCCAATCGGAGATGTTGAAGAGGAGGTCAGCTCAAAACCCGGCTCGACCCAGTTCGTCGGGACATGGAAGTTGTTCTTGGACCTTCGGTATTCGGCTTCCTTCGTTGGCGAAGAGAATGGATTGAACTTTTCAGGTCTGCTGACGTGGATTGTCACGCGTGGAGGAGCACAATCCGTGACATAATTAAGGCCGGCTAGATCAGGCATGATCACAGCTGTAAAAACAGCAACAACATTTCTGTTGAAGCTTTTCCGTCTGGGCAGCTGTGAAGGTTTTACGTGAGAGGTAACGTACCGTTGATAGGAGCCGCCATAACTTCTATCCTTCTTAGATTACTACTTAACATACCGACTAGTGCCTCCTGAGCAGCAGAGTATTCCAAATTCACATAACAACGGAGGCTAAGCCTGCTGTTCTCTGCCACTTAATTTTTACCCGATAATTGTATGGACTATGGAGACGTTTATTAGCAATCAGATTAGGAGCCCTCTGTAGTTTCTCATGACCCTCGTCCAAAACCCGTTTGGTCAACGGCATAATGTAGGCCGTGGAGTCTACTGTTATGGGAAAGGTATCCCAAGCGTCGTGCTCTATGGATGTCTTAGAGTCCGATATTTTAGCGGATGTATACGGGACTACTGCCTTCCGCTATATAAACATGAGGAGAAGGTGACTTCCATAACAAACTGTGCATTCAACTATTATTTCGGTGGGCATCCTGGAGTCAAGAAATACGTAAAAATTTGAAAACTAATTTCGTCTTTCCAGCTTTCCATGTAATGACGAACAGCCTCGCAGGCCTATGGTGGATCGACTCGCCGATTACCCGACTGGATATGTGAGTTCATGGTCTTTATTTATTTTTGAGCATTTCTAAAACCGAGACAGCCTGACCAAAACACTGCACACTGCGACGGTCGTCGACGGTCCTTCCTGGAATCACTCCACCAACCAACATTTGCGAACGCAAATACATAAATGTTGGTACGCTAAATAGGTAGCCTAAGATGAGGTTTTACCAATGCCGGAGTGGTACCACTGTGAGTAATTCCCATTCACAACTGTTCATCGTTCACAACAAGTAGGGTGTGGGTTAGTTCGATCACTTTACGCTTTCGATGTGTTTTGCCTGTTTTCTTCCCCAATCCCCCCTCTCTGACGGTCAGGTTCACTTCGCGCGCATTCACACCTTATCACCGCCAAAATGGCGTTCGCAACCGCTTCCCTTCAGTATACTTTCCCGTCATGGTTCCACTGACTCGCATTTAAAAATCCGTCACTTGTGTTAACGTCGTTTGACCTTCAACTAAATGGTCTACAGCGCCATGGACTCTCTCCAAAAGAACTATGTTCGTGAATTTGTTTCTTTTTGTTTGTTCATGACACGTTTTTGATTTCGGAGCTGCATCGCAGACTTAGTTATTTTGGGCTTGCTGCATTATAGGTGATTAACTTGAGAGAAGTACACCTCTGATTAAGTTAGACGCAGATCAGTCATCAAGGCATTATTGGACGGTGGGCTACCTGATACCTATCCTACCGTATCAGACTATAATGTACCTTGTCCTGGTTATATAATTTTCTCACAATAACTCACTTGCACTCAGATCTACAAATGGTGTCAAAATGTCCCTCTAAAATTCAGCTTAATGTCCTTTAGTTTGCAGAATACAGCATTTATTTACACACATTTAAAAAGGTGACAAGGTTCAAAGTTATCTTTGTTTAAGTGGGGGGCAAACTCATCCACCAGTAATGATGATCCACCGGTTATGGGTGAGTCAGCGATGAGCAAAGTAATCTGCGTCCCAGGAATGTCTCACCTGAGTAGGTCGATGAATAGCCATGGTAAAACTGCTTGGCTGGCGGCCGTAAGTCATGTACTTGAGGTCATACTGTTGGAACCAATTTCTGATTCCGCCGAAAACCGCGCTTAGAATCAGACAGAGCGCAAAGTTTAAGAAGAACTGGAGGAACAGACTCCAGGCGCCCAAACAGTCCCAGTTGGTCAGCTCGGAAAGGCGCCAATCAACCATCGAATGGAAAACGTCCTCATATTCTGTGCTCCAAAGGTACATTGCGATGGGTGGACCACTCAGAGCCAATGAGATTAGCCAAGCGAGGGCAAGCGGAACCAACTTGGCTGGGGAAAGAGTGATCCGAAGGCTATGATGAGAGCGCTTCCAGGCAGGAGGGCGGCGCAGTAATGTGGCTCAAAGAGGTTCAGCGGACGGGTTTCAGCCAGCTGGACATGTTTGTCCCAAACAATCAAACCTGATAACACAATGACCCATAAGCATGCGTGCAGCGCCGTGTACATGCGCTGTAGTTCTGAACCGGATCTGATGATGGCTGATCGAAGGAGGTGGGGCACAAACTTTTCGCTGATCTCTCCGCTCAGTATTGTCACCCGGAGGCAAAAGAAGGCAGCCAGTGGGAAGTAGACACAGGTGACAAAGACAAAGATGTCTGAGGAATCAAGGTTCCACGCTTCATCCATGTAGCTGCTCACATTTTTTGTCTGGAAAACTTGACTGTGTAGGAAGGCTTTCTGCTGATCATTGGGGCCCTTTGGATAGCGCAGAAGACCGTAGAGCCAGCGAGTGCCATTCAGTTCATACTTGTGCCCAAAAGCCTTAAGGGCATTGGCGCTGAAGATGGAACCCACAGAGTTGAGCCAAAAGAGGAGGAGTCCCACAGCCATGCTGATTTTAGACGTAAGTGGAGACTCGGCCGCGTGGAAGACAGTGTAGCCCGGCTGCACTGCCATGAGGAGACAAAAACTGCCGACAAAACTAGTCAACGGGTTTGAGCTTTTACACATGTCATGTTCGGACTCTATGCCCTTCAGGTCAAAGGTTCCGGCAGTGTAAGTATGCTGTACCAACATCGCCTTACCTATGTATTCCATCACCCAGAGGATACAGACGGTGACAAGGGTAGTCCGCATACCACCAAAACTGCAAATTGATACGTAGCCAATTAATACAAGGAAGAAGGCTCGATTAGATTTCAACTGTTCCAATGTGCCAAAAATAACAGGTCCAGCGTAAATATTGTAGATGTAAAGAGCACCCAAGACAGAGTTCATATAGTAGAGAGCCAGAATATATTGGTTCTCATATCGGTGCATGAGGTATGCGCCGATGCTTTGGAAGCCCATTGAGGATATCCTGTTCCAGAAGAACACACACAAAGCAAAGCTCATTGTCCTCCCAATTATCAAGCTGATAGCCTGGAGTCGGCTCACATACATGCTCTCAAGAAGAAGGTTTGGGCTGAAAATCTGGGAAATGGTGATCGCCAGAACGACAACATTGCGCAAGTAGTCACTGCCGCCGAACAGCAGTTGCTCAACAACTTCAACTTTGCTGCCTGATAATCCGGTTCCGTGTAGACTGTCGTGCAAATACGAAGCCAACACAAAAATAACTATCACAATCAGTGGCAAAATGATCAGTGCAATCGTAACAAGTCCGACGCCCGTTTCGGACATCGTGTGTAATGCTAGACAGTCACGTGTGCGGTATCGATTCGTTGCGCGTGTGACCTTGCCGCACCCTTTTAAAAGAATGTTTAAAAAACCAGTGGTTTAAGCGAACCGTTTGACGGCTGTAGATATTCATCAACTTCAGTGGCACGTGTGAACTAGATAGCTTATCGCTTAGTTAATATCCAGCTAATAGTTTGTGATCAGGTCGGTAAGCGAATAGAACAGCAGTTAACCAGCTATGTCAATATCAAGTTGGAACAGCAATTCGTTTTTATTTTTTAATGTAATACGATATCCTATGTTTACTTTCTTCGACAATAACTGTATATTTATTTTATTAATTTTTGTCCGCTAACTTTTATGAACGGTTTTTTTTCAAAATTACTGATAAACGTGACCCTCTGCTCGAAACAACGGGAGTGTATGTTAGGTATGTTTTGCTTCTTGGGTTGGTTGTACATGGCCAGTCTGGGGAGAACTGCAAATGATTTATCAAACATTGCGAAACTTTTCTTACACTACAGCTTAAAGGTCAGCTTCTGAAGCTGACTAGAAATGGATCTTTCGGTATAACGCGCCGTCAGTGGATCAGTAGCTGGGGCCGACTAGTCCAGGAAAAAGAGGGTGTTTTTATCCCAACAAAGCTAAGGTTGACAATACTGTGAAATATGGAGGAAGTCATCGATAAGGAAATGTTGGCCTATTGGTACAGATGCGTGCTCTTTTCAGGCGTGACCACCACGATATGCGCGTAGCTGAGGACGCGTACACCACCATCAACAAGACTGTTGCGTCGCTAGCAAGAAAGTTTGACAACGCTTTCTAGCTAAGAGGAACAATCTATACAGCATCCATGCCCAAATCAAGACCTACCTCAATAAAACAGCGTAATTCCGCCAAAAGACGTCGGGTAGGCCAAGCTGGTGTAACAACAAAACGATTGGCAAAGGCGTCAGGCTAGAAAAATCTAAAGACCTCTCGACCGCGACGAGGTGGGACATTTATTCGCGGCAATCGATGCAGTCTACAACGCCCAAGCCAAGGGAACGGTGACGGCTCAGCCAAGATCGCGCAATCAGAGAGTTGGAGGATCCTGGAGCGTTGAGCCAAGAACGTAAAGGATTGTCAGTAGAAGCGAGCAGGCGAGCTCCAAGAAACGGTTCAGAAAAAGAGGATGCGACTGCTGAAGCAAGAATTTTATTGGCTTGACGCTTCTGATCCCCACTTGAACTCATTATCAGAGACAGTTGCAGAAAAGGGTGCTAGAGGAACAAGGAGCGGCCTATTAGACGGGACCCGGTCACACCTTCAACTTTGATGAGGCAGAACTTCTCGCATGCCAGGAATTAGTTGAAACGCGGTTCTCAAGCTCGCCGTCAATTAACAAGCGCAATGAAGCCGCGTGCACATTCTGTGCTGCGATTCTGTATGGGAAGAATTATTAACCACACTGGGAGGGTGTGTGTGTGACCGGAAATCCTAGTAACAACAACCATTGCCGATTACCCCTCGCGTCAAGAATTAACAGTGGCGATGAAATTCGGTCACAAACGGCTCAGTATGCACTGACAAGCAATTAAAACATTAAGTACGTGTCCCACCGATGAGCATAAGGGCTGGTAATTACATTAAGCATGTTGTGGCCCGACGACTGCTACCTAAAAATACTGCGTTTCTTGTGTCTACAGCACACTTTCCTACCATTGTCTCTGAAGACGGATTCGAGTGAGAATCAGAAACGGCAGGCCAATAACCTTCTTGTGTCAGCGATTGCATTGTTTTCTTCTGAACGTACAGGACGTATTCAATCACCCATCCACAATTCGCAAGGATGCTGTCAACCGATCCCCCTTAATGTACGCTGAGTCATGTGGTGTATGGACGAGGATATGTGCCATGCTTACACACAGAGCCAATGATCTGGTTCGTTGAACCAGTATTTAGCCCCTTGTACTCCGTGAGAATCATTACAGTCCCGTGAAGGTAACCCTCATGAAGGAGACTATCGATGCACCTACCTTACTTAATCTGCTCAAAGCAGTCATGTTCTAATGGTGAGCGAACGTTTTATGTCCCTGATCCTTAATGGTTAACGATACAAAGAAAACATACATGCACGTCAAGCGCCTATTGTTTCCTCTAAGTACGCGAACCAGGCCTTCCGGATCCCTCATTGGCCAGATTACGAAGAGTCTTTCAATTCTGTGAAGGACCGAGATTATCGTATCGGTTTCCAATCTTCGATGAGGGGACTTTGGCCAGTCCTAATAACTGAACAGCGCGTCTAGGAGCTTATATGGAGGAAAGAAAACGTCGGTCCGATGTGAAGATGGTTAATTAGGAGTTGGTCTTCCTCATTATTCGACTTGACCCGAAGCTCCATCTGCCATGCGCCACACACAGGCAGAAATTTTAAAAGACGTGAACCAGAATTTAGTTTCCTTCTAGTCTGGAGCCCGACAGCCTGATCAGCACTGGCCCCTGTAAAGAGGGTCATCAAAAGAAAAATATATTAGCGCAGTATTCCCTCCCATAACGTCGCTACAACTTAAGTCGTGGTGATATTCAGTACGGCGTGCAAGCCAATCAAACCGCTCAGGCCTGTCGTCTGCCCTGTGTGGCATTCGTTCGCGTGATTGACTAAATTGACGTCTTTTGATTCTGGTCGAAGGTTCATTAATGATAGTAGCTTCCACCAGCCAATTTACCAATATAATAAACGACCGTGGTGGCCGTTGATTGCGGCTCACTCTTTTCTTTCATTTATCGAGAATTAACCATGGAGAATTTGAGCGAACTAGTGGCTGAACGATATGATAGATACAATTTGAACTATCCTCCTTACGGCGCTCAAGGACGGTTTACGCCGACAGAAACTTTCATTCCTGTGCCTACTTCGAGGAGAAATGATTGCCAAACCGTTAGTCCAAATGAAAGCATCCGCAGCAGAAGCATTAACGTCAAACATGCCATAAGACTGATTTATTCTCACCCACATATAAAAATATGTCAAAAATCATATAAATATGAATTAGGAATACCCTCACAATCAAAATAATGTCATTATTTGAAGGGTCGATGTAACGGAAATGAACCTGCAAAAGTGAAAAATACCTCTACCCAGTGTGAAAGATTTTAAAAAGCAGTGTAGAAAAGCTTAGAGAATTTAGGGTTTATCACGCTCGTGCTCTGTCCGACAGCACACGGAGACAGCGCTGAGGCAGCCCCAGAATAGCAGGAAGGTTTGCGATGCCAGTACAAAAAGTGTCAATAGGAAGGCCAGAAGAGAGAGACGTAGCAGGATCGGCACAAAAGTGGGCATTCCCGCCCCCTTCACCGGGCACACCGTGGTCAACGCTGCCTCTGCAATGCGACTCACCTCCGTGCAGGTCGTAGAACCTGCCCGAGAGCAGCGTTGACGCGCGCATCAAAGATACTGGCACCGAGGGCGGTTAGGAACTTTCGCACCAGACGATCGTACTCATGACCTGTGACCAGATGCACTCTTGCCACGAGAGCCTTCTTGGCTGCCTTGCTTGAGGAGACAGATAGTCCCAGCTTGAAGGCGAGGTTGGCAAATTCGGTGAGCGTCTTGGTGAAGGGTGGCTGTCGGCTGACCCTGGCAAGGTCACTGGCAGCCTTAATCAACTCTTGTGAACCTAGATGAGCTGGAAAATCCCGACGTGCGGAGGCTATGAGTCTGGAATTGAAATCGATCAGGTGCGGCAGATTGGTGAGCCGGGTGAAACAGGATTGGTGATGCGGACCTGCTGGTTGAAAGGCCAGTCCAGCAGTGGCAGAGTTCCCTTCTTCGATGAGTTTTTGTTGCAGTGTGTGCAGCCGTTTGAGGAGGTCACCCGTGTGACGGAACCGCGCCAGTGAGGAATTGAGAGCTTCTAGGCGCTCGGCGGCACCCTCGGTACTCTGACGCCAGAAGCGCTCGGCCGTGTCAAGGACGGAGGAATCGACTTCGCCACCTCTAGCGGCTGCTCTTGCTCCGCGGGCTTCTTCCTCCTTTAGGGTATTCAGTAAAAGCTCAAAATTGGCGGGTAGCAGGCCCTCCTGCAGCTTCTGCTCAATCAGTTGCACCGCCTCCCTTTGGAAGACTGTTTTTATATTGTTTGACGACTCCTGCACCAGAGGTAGGTCAAGGAGGCCGCTGAAGTTGTGATGTACAGTGACGCCCATAGCCTGTATAAGACCGACATCGTATAGGCTGCTGATGGGTGGGAGAAGGGATGGGAAAGAGCACGATTGAGATAGCCAACTCACTGAATCGCTTTCAGAATTCTAGAAATAAACATGGAGAAACAGGTAACTCGAACAAGAGCATTACTTGCCCCCCCCCGTTTTAGATTCTTTCTGGAAACCAACGTCGTAGGTAGAAACAGATATAATAATTTAACTTTGTACGCAGTATCTACGGTCTGTGATCGAAATGTAGCCACTTCATTTCTGCTTGTCAGAACCTGCTCAAGTTACCAATTACCAAGCTTTCTTGGTGGATGATCATAATCAGGGCAACAACTGCTTGGTCATTCACGTCTAAAGCGTTGATTCCCAAGCCTCCACCATCTGTGTTGGTAATTGGAGCTTTAATATTTTGAGGAAAATACCCAGAATAATAGGTATCAGGACACTTCCCGTATGAGCTATTACGCCGTCTAGATAAAATCGTAGAGCTATGATGAGGGGGTAGGAGGCGGGGTGAATACGAAGAGTAACTGAATTTAGTAGGAGAACCGGGACTCCGACAGCTCCTACTTGGCACAGCTATTGACTCCTGCAAGAGCTTCAACTTCATCAAACGCAAAGATTTGTTCGGATCATGCCGAGTGAGCAGTTATCTGTTATTGGCTGCTATCTTCTATGTACGTTGAAGCATCCGCTTCAATTTTACATATCGGAGTTTTTTTCCATTGTTTGGCTTGCGCCATCATTCAACAAAATGAGAACAGTTCAGGAGGCTTAACTTTTCGAAGCGAGTTACAGCAGATAGTATTATCAAGGCCCTTTCCCAGTAACGTTGAACGAACCCAACTTTCAATGTGCCGGTACGCTATATTCTTCTTAATTATAAGCTTAAACACAGATGGCGCAAAAGCCGCGCAAAGTGACAGTCATAAAAAGCCATGACTTACCCGTCGTAAGACTGCGCCGCACATGTCTGGAGGATAGTCGTTATGAGGTTCCGAGGTTGTTCTATGCGCAAAATATTGCGGAACCCAAGTTCACTTTGAGTAGCGGCACTTGACATTGCCTTCACCTGCACTGGTAACATACTGAGAACGAATTCGCGCAGGTCGTTCATCCAGAAGTCCCAGTTCCTGTTAGTTATGCCGTTTAGTTCCTCATCAAGACTTTGGCGGTGCGTATCGTCAGAGAGAGGTAGGCAGATCTATTCGGAAAGGAGAAGCATGACACAGCTTTTGCAACGTTCTACACAAAACGGACTATATACTATAGCCGACTACTGAATGCAAATTAGTAGTGTGCGGTCATAGAAAATGGTCTCCACAGACATTAACAAAGGCGTTGCGAAGTTGAAAAATGACCAGCATAAAGGTAAGAACTGTATGGAGGACAGCGCCTAGCGTTTGAAATTAAGTGCATTTAATGGGTTTGACTGTAGTAGTGCTCTCTGTAATTGTGGCAGTCCAACCGAAAACGAGCCCGGTTCATCAGACCCCACTTACTTGAATAAAAAAATATATTCAATCATACGATCCGACATTCATTAGGCAATTGGGTTAAATAAAAAAATCCCGGTCACGTAACTTGATGTATTCCAAATAGTTGACGCCAGGGCCGTGAGTTCGTTTTAGAATAGGGGAGTAATTGACTTCAACGTTTGAAGGACTATGATGCCTTCCGAGCTGGGGTTGAAAATCAGTGGCAGATGACAGCAAAGGAATCGAGTATTTTTCGTTTCCCTGTACCGATGACTCTGATGGTAACTTTTTTACCGCTTGGAATACTTGGAGACAAAAGCATAGGCTACGCTTCAGAAGTGCTTCAACAAAATAAAGTAAGTGGGAAAAGCCTGTCTCGAAAGTATACTATCTGGTACCATGTTGATTATTATAATTTAAATAGCACAGTGATATAAATGTTAACGCCTGATGAGAATTTATCGAAAGCTAACGAATGCTCGCCAAATTGTCTTTTAAACCATAATCTTCTCAACATTGAAAAGTGCTTTCTCAAATCTGCTTCTCAAAAAATATTCGGCTCAAACTCACAATCGAAATCTGTTTCAATGGCACATCATTCGATGCCACCCAGCAGCAGAAGGATGCCGGATGTGAGTTACGTAGGAAGATAAAGCTGCCAAATAGATGAAGATGTCTACTTAAATTATCTGAACACCGAGCCAAATCTCCAGCTCCTATAACTAGTCAGCTTAGTTTTGGGCGGCCGAATGGAGTATCTGGCTGTGCTTCGGGCCGCCAGTCAGAATGCATGTCGGGTTTGGAGGAGGCGCAGTTTGCGAACAGAGTCACGGTCTAATGTTATCCGAACGTTTCGATGCAGTTTTGACATCATACTGAAGATTCTGGTAACTGTTGTCTCGATAGGGAAACTGAATCTGATGGTTTCTGGACCCGGTTTTGAAGCAGGGAGCAGAGCTTTTGAACATCGGGTCAAGGTCAAACGCTGTCTGGGTCGCAGCCAAACGGTTCAGTCTAACAAAATGCGGGGAACTGTTGACAGAGACCAGTTCATTTGTTTCAAAACATGAAAATTTATCTGTACATGGTTCCAATGTGCATACATAATGGCAAATAACCCCAAGGTTACGCATGTTTGGCATCCTTTTGGTCGGTTGTGTAAGGCACAATTGCGAAGAGGACAGAGCGCAGTAGCGCACGCCTTCTCCTTGAATTACGATTCACGCCGTAGTTTCAGGAAGTTTTTTTAAATTCTGTACTGATAAATTATTCGCATTGGTTTCATGCGAAATTAATCCTTCTCCTCCTCCTCTTCCGCCTCAAAAACGTTGGGTTTAAAAGAACGGACTATGTTTTGTTCTGAAATGTATACTCAACACTTTATATTCTCTGGAACAACCCGTGTTTGCTGGAGGTCACGCGCTTCTGTCCCAAGGATAAGATCAACTCTTGCGTATAAATCACTGCAGTGCGTAAGAGGAAATTTGCATACGTTGAAGGGCAGGATTAATGGGAGGGCGGATAGTAGACAGCATAACAAATTCGTTCGGCGTCTGAAAGCGCAGTCACATCTATTAAGCCAACAATGCACCTGGTTTGAGGCGGGCATAATTTTCTAGGCCATTCTGAACTTACAGTGGGTTTCTAAAATCGACGGAGGCACAAGCCATAGTGAGCAATACCTGCGAAAGACACTCCAACCTTCATAATCTTGAGATGAGTTAACTGAATAAAGACAGTGCAGCAGCTTATTCTCCCACATTTTCCTTCTATATTTCTCTCTTACTTGCAGTTTCCTTCCATCTTACCTCTTCAGTCCACTAGCAATATATTTGATCCTGCACGGACTTCTTCAATTCTCTCCTCACGTCTTTAAAAGGACTATCTATAACGTAAAAGTTCTGTTACCTTACGTTTCGACTCTCTTGGCAATTCTTACCAAGCGACATATAGAGTTTTAACATTTTGTCGACTATGAAGGGTTTACGCGCTGATTGAATATTGGTTCTAGTGTTACAGTGAGTAGGAAATGGTTTCCTCGAAATCTGCGGTTATGTTGAACGTCTTGGGGCACATGGAGCACTTGAAGGAAGTGTATAAGCGAGGACTGTGGTTCAAACAAAACTCTGAGCGTTGAAAAAAAACGAAATTTTCATCGTTTATTGTTTAATTAAGTTTAATTAATGAAACCTTCGAACGATATAGACTTGGCTATTTATGCACACTAGAAGTTTGGGGACTGACAGCCTACGACAGCATGGCTTATTTCCGAACGAGTTCGTCACAAATGACTGGGGGAGCAGTGAACCAGCCCTTATGAACCTGGAACTTATCAAATGTAAAATTTCGCTTATGTAATTTTCTCGACTTGAAAAAAATATTTAAAGGTGGTTTCCAGCTTATAGCAAAGCATGAAGTATACCGTAATTGTAGTGTGAGGAGAATGATATATAAGCGTGCGAATGCAGTTTGGAATTCCACTTTTAGGTATTAACTTCGAAGAAGTTGAAACGGCCGGTCGAGGGGTAAGTTTTACCGCAGACGGTATTTTTTAAAGGTAGTCAAACAGAGGTATTCCAAAAATCCATGAAATAACGTTGCTGCTCAGATATTATACGAGGGATTTTGGTGAACTGGACGTCCTTAAGTCTTCTGAAACGGTTAATAAACGTTACAGCTGCTACCACTGTCACATGCCCTCTTGCTCCCTATGGTAAACCCATCAATTCCGGATGTAACATTGACGTTTGAATAAGTACCAGTCATGGGAGACCTGTGAAGACATCGTGAATGCCAGTGCTGCGTAGAGTTGGTGGTCACAGAGAATTGGCTATAGAATTCTCAACTGGTTCTTCCTTTCCTCCGACTCGGTTCGAAGCAATGTCACTACCATCATTAAAAAGGAAATTTTGGGCTTATTTGGCCTCATCAGACAGCTTTATCACGTAGTTTGGCCGCAGCAAAGTCAGGTCATTGAAAACCACTTTCACACAAGTTTTGGTCTTCCCAAAGTGTGAGCGCCTGCTGCATCTCTCGCAGGAGGTTAAAGAGCATGTTGAACTGAACCGAGATTCTGCCCTCCCACTCAACCGATTGTGGCGAGCTGGTGACGGCAACTTCTTCGGAGGCTGCTTAAGTCTTTGTGGGTGCTCTTAGGTCACTGCGCGCGAGAAAGTGAGATGAACCACCCAAGCCTCCACCTATAGGCAGGCTGGAGGATTGGGGAGTGTCTCTCTCTCTCTCTCTCTCCCACCTGACCACATGGCATTGTTTAGGGCCAGACGTCGGCTGTTTTAAGGCCTTTCTTCGTGGGCCCGGTCAGCAACAGGTGCGGCGCCGCCCCGTCCCAAACCACTGCGCGATTAATCGCCTCTGGAGCCCCACTCCCCCTCCCCCTCCTCATGAGAGCCACCCAAAAGCAGTTGCAAATTCGGTCGGCTGCCTCTAGTGACTCATGGTTGTGACCGCGTCAGTGGACCACACGTTTGCAGCCGCAGTTCACAGAAATTGAAGACTTTGGTTGCCTCGACCCTCTTCACGGGTCTCGCCCATTTGGTTATCGCTGGCTTCATCTTCCTCTGTTTCCAAGCTTGCCCTGCCGGCAGGTTAGAAAAGCAATGGTTGTGGAAGTTCAGTCGTGCGATCAACCAATGAAAATAATAGCTGGAAGAGGGCTTCGATAGGAAGGTTTCATGCATGCACAGGCTCACATGGACACAGATCATTCTGCTAAAATGTGGCAGGATTTTTGGATGCCATAAGCTGCAGTAGATTGGGAAAGTAACATGACCCAAATGTGATTATACTCACAGTCGCTTCCTCGTAGCTCAGGTAGTTAGAGCGTCGGATGTACTAAAGCCTTGCCCCTGCTGTTGTGAGTTCAAATCCCATTGAGAAAGTTGATTTTTTCAGAATTGGCTGACAGGAAAATGTACAGCATTAATAATTAAACGGTAGTGTTTCTGAAACTCCTGCGTACCTTTCCCGGAATATTTAGCCCAGGTAGAAAGGTTGTGGCTTTTCTCAATCAGTTGTTAAAATCACTCTACAATAATACTGTCCAGATATGCTTACCTATCTAAATTCCCTAAGGAATTACTTGTAGCAGACGGGATAACTCAAAATTTATCAAAGTCTAGGGCTCTTTATAAACCGGATGTGAGCAAATTCCTCGCGCCGAGTTAGTCTATCTGAGAAATTCGCGTTTGTTGTAGTGCTCGAACACATCAGTCCCTCTTAACACCACAATATGTTACAGAAATCAAAGGTATTCTGAGAAGTCATTGGGTTTCAGCACCTTGGCATGGAGAAGTCGAAACGCTACCTTAAGCCGCTCCATTTTCTGGTTCGCCACCTCAAATAAGTGTCAAAACTCGGCCATCGAACAGGTCATCCTTTTAACTAGCTCCTTGAGATCTAACCAACTTGGCCAAAATATAAGCTCAATTAGGTTTCAGCGCAATACTGACTCCGCACGAAAATGCCCCTCCACGAGCCCTGTAATACTCATCACCCCTAGAGGAGCTATTACATTTCTTTGGAACTCCGAGTGCACTACCGTTACATGTGCTAAAACTGCATCCGAACATCCAATTGGCGGTCTGGTGTTCTTTCACTAATCCATGATCTCGCACGGAGAAGGGCAAGTGTTGTTTCTCATTCGAAATTTAATAACTGTTTTCGGCATAACCCACGCTTCGACTCAAAAGGAGTTGTTTTGTTGAACTTGCGAGTCATCGAAAACAAGGTGCTGTCCAACAAAAATTGTCCACGCATTAGCATGAATGCGTGTAAAAACACACTTATCTGTTAGTTGCATTCACATGGCATGAAATTAAACGGCATGATGTCAGGGAACGCATTCGAAAACGGTCTAGCACCTCTGAATTATGCATGGATGCAGAAGGAAAAAATACAGCTTGGATTACCGAGAACAAAAATCTCCAGTTAAGTAATACATTTGGTTCCAGTTGCACTCGACAAAGTCAACGTTTAGGTAATGTATGTTCTCTTGAATAATTTCCCTAACTTCATATAAATTCGACTATCGGTGGACCGGCCCGATCGGTTACGGGCCCCACTCATCCGGTTCTGATTTAGGGTTCGTTTTCGAGCCCCGCCAGCAGTCGTACAGCGGCTAACGATATAGATAGAATGACAATACCGACAACAATTCCAATAAATACATATTAATAACGCCGACAAAAGACAAGGGAGACTGGAATGGCCATTTCTGGCTCACTAGCCGTCATCAGCACGTCATACCGAACCCCAGATTGTGCTGCATCACGCGAGGCTCGAACCTGTGACCTGCTGATCAGAAGTTCTGCGCTCTAACCACTGAGCCACGGGCTCGTTCTCTTGGCGGTTTAGATCGGGAATATTGACTATATTCGTTGATGAATGCTCACCGATCGCAAACGGTACTCACTCGTCTCGGTCTGCCTCGAGGCTAACTTTTGAGCCCGCCAACAGCTGCATAGCGGCTAGTAGTAGGAAAGACGGAGTAACAATGACGACAAAGGCAAAGGATACTGTAATTGTCCTTTCTGGTTCATTAGCCGTCATCAGCCAGCCATACCACGATATTTCTAAGGACGAGTGAACAAACGCTAAGAGCCCTAAATTCATGTCGTCCGGACAACCAACTATATAGACAACTAGACGGCGGTGCTATGGGTTTCCCAAGGCGAGCGACCAGATTAATGGACTGAGGCGTTAAGGTCGCTAGATGGATGACATCTGTGCAGTTGCCACTACACAAACAAGCTAAATTACCCTTTATATGATGTAACTCAGGCGAATACTTCGATCAAGTTCATGTTCCGTTCACATCACTGCATGTGAATTTCTCCCTTACTTCCGTCTGTGGAACGGGCTGTAGTGCTCATACAAGTCAGCGCCTATCCAAAAGAATATGGGAACACTCGGCTGGACTCCAAAGAAGCCTGCTGTATAAGGTCACGAGAACTCAGTTTACGTAGGTTGATCCTGTGCGCACAGAAGAACTTCGCGCTAGCTTCGCATTTACCAGGGATGAATTTTCGTTAAACGTGGGTACAGCTCTGTGCCCACCTCCAATCTCCGGTCTGATAAGTCTCTCCCAAGTCCTCTCTCCAGCCGAATTAATCATCAACTGACCAGAATGATGGTCATTGTCTCTTATTCCCACGTTCCCGTCCTTTGTCATCTATGCAGGTTAACAAAACGTGATCTTTTCTTACGCATATGAGCAGTTTGTTTAAGAAAATACTCAGTGCAAATGTAAGCAGCAAAAGGAATTAACTTGATGACCCCTCCTACCACCGGGTACACGTGGAGGGGTATGGAAAAGCACAGGAATAAATACCCACTACAGATTGGGTAATCTTCCCGAATTGATCGTACGTGGCTGGCTAAAATATGCTGTTAATGCTATTAAGCATTAACGACGACAAGATTTTGTTTCGGGTTAATTAGTCTACGCGAAAGTCTATGCACAGATGCGAGCCTGATGAGGTATGGTGCTAACTGTATCGCTACCCCGAGTGATCCTGGTGGTCCTGGTTAGTCAGTGTGTGTTTATGTATACACACCGGCCGCTTATTCGCGTGGGTTGCAATACAAATGGCTCATATAAATATCCGGTCTGGCCTGTGCTGCTGCCAGAACATCAGCACTGTGCGCTTCATGTATCATTAAAAACCCACGCCCTGATAATGGCCGAATAGGTCTATTTATTCGACTACAGTGGAAAATGAAGTCCAAAAGCCCGGTTGCGGAGACACTAGAGGGCTCATTCATGGCAGAAAACAGGGGGTATTGTGATAGAAAACTTCCAATTCATAGGCCTTCACTGCATAGTAAGTAAGACAATGAAATACGGGGATTTCGGAGATGATACTACGAAAAGCGAGCCTACAGTTTTCAGTTTCGATGCTGTTTTATTAAAATAAGCAAATAAAAGGCAATGTAGTGAACTTGCTTGTTGATAAGACATATAAACCCTTCCCCGATAAAACAGGTGACCATTTACTACAGTCCAGGAACGGAAATATTATCTAGTCCTAACCTTGGCCGAATGTTTAACCCTCCTCATAAACGTAAGCCATACCTTGACCCTCAACCCAGAAGATATCACAAGGCTCAGTGAAAAGGAGAGGTTTCAATACCCATGCCGCGTCCAATGTTTTTCCGCCTATTTTCCAAATTCTTACGTCTGAATAAGAAGAAACTTGGACTGCAGGAGCCATCACCATAGACCAGAAGAGTGAAATTCGGTCGGCAGCTTTTCTAGAACACATAGCCTGGAACATGTCAGCTTGAGTAATATAGAGCTAACGTGTAGTCTCCTGTCAATAACCTAGCTAATCCGCAATTTTTTTTCAAGACTTAATAAACTACTGCATAGGTTCTTTTAGTGTCATTAGAGGATACGAATTTCGGAGGGAATCTACTTTGCGTCATCAGACATGGTTTACATTCCACAAAGTGGGTTCACGCATGAGACGACTCCACGTACGTGTATGCAGTATTTCTGGGCATGAAGGAAGAGTACTTTATTATACCGAAGTATGAAGAGAGGATGATTTCATTTTCGCTGAAAGACCGAAGAGGACACGACATAATATTGTGATAGTGCATAAATCGCGGCATACTGACCTTCAGTCAGAAACTGTCAGGTCACCTATATCGAAAGGGAAATTCGGGTGAAGCGTATGGATAGAGTTTGCCTGCGATGGCCTTGGAGTATATTTTCGAGAAGAGTTCAATAAAACTGCACTTCTAGCAATACGTTCTTGGACAGGTATACCTTCTTGTAATTTACACCACAAGTAAAGAATGCTTGGCCATCAGAAACCAGGACTTCATATGCACTGAATAAGCCTTTTAAGTGATCCTATTTTTGTCAAATTGCAGATGCTATTGCGCACCAAGCCATTTCTCCTCCCGAAGGGCGACTTTTAAAAACTAAAATTTCCAAAAAATAGACATTACAATTTCCTGTGCGAAGAGTTTTGTTTAATAAGACGTTCGGCTTACAGCGGACTCGAAAAAGGTGCATGATGTATCTTTCAACCAAAATCCCGTATAGCATGTTTTGTACGGTGATCTGGCCTGGGCTTGCATGTTCACTAGTTGTGTGTAAGCGTCAACCTAAGTTTTTAAAAAGTCACAGACATTGTTGAGGACTTTCCTTGGTACATACCGGTGTTCTGAAGACAAAACGGTGATATGCTTCATTCGGTTTAAGTTCAGCAAGGGTAATGCAAAGCCCCGTAGGCTTATCAAAAGCAAACTATTGCGTTGACTCCCCTCTCCAAAACACTTCCACGTGTATCAGCGTTGAAAATTGTTCGAAACATATGGCGCGTACTTTAAAAGATTTCGGCGCAAAATTTAAAGGTACTTGAGTGGAAAGCTCGTGCGCATGTTTGGCAGACTCCAATAGTTTAACCAAACCTAGGATTCGTGAAGTACAGGTGCTGTTTTCTTCCGCAGCTTTGATAGTATGGCTTCTTTTGATGTGAAGACTGGGCTAGCCATGTCTGGCTTAGAAACCGCCAGATAGTGCCTGTCTATAGGTACTAATTTGACATGCTGCATGTCACTAAGACAGGATCCTAAAAGTTCTTTACAATTACTTTAAAAAAAGATTTCCTAAATAGGGCCTTTTGACAAGTATCCTCATGAAGAACGCGTTTAACTGCTATTCAACACGCGTTTTCACCTTGCTTTACCTTACGGTTGGTAATTCGACCGTCAGAATGGTAGGCATCGCACATGCTCTCACAACAACCGTCATTCGGTCTCCTGATCTCTCATTTCATTGGCGCTTTCGCCTCTGGTCGGTGACAGCGAGGGCGGTTCATGCGACCGTGATCCTCATTAATTCGGTTCACTGAAACCCACCACAAAAACAGTTATCATACCGTCAACAATGCGGGAGGAGTTGCATCTCATCTCGCGAAGTCAAATCGGTAGTTAAGGCCGCAAGCGACCTAACCAGGAGATGCAACCACACATCAAAAGTCAAACACACTGCATGTAAAGCTGTGCGATCGCGCCTTCATCACGTGCGTAGCCGTTTATCTTACTCTTTTCATTCCGACTTTCCAGCTTTCCCTATGATCCCACTCCTGTCCTTACCGATATCACACTTCCTTTATTCTCGCTCTTCCTTCCTTTTCTGCCGCCTTCTGTGTTTTTCCCAGCTTTTCACTGTTACCTCTCTCTTCAGTGTCATACCCCAGATACTTTTGGCATTGTTTTCGTCAGTTGGATGCCCACAGTATCTCTGAATCCGCCCTGATGTAATCCTGTGATTGTTCGTGAACCTGATTGGTTGTCACTTCTGAACTGAGTCAGCGTGTGCAACCATACGCATTCTAGGAAGTTAAGCGAGTGTGGATGGCGTAAACTTGTAAAGGATATGCCAAAAAGTGTAAACCCAATGAATCACGGTCTTTTCAACTCTTAAAAGGATAGGAGTGGCCATATTTCAGAGTGAGCAGCCTAAAATTATTTAACTGGTACTTAACCTTGCCACTGAAAGGTGGGCATATCCTCGACGAAAGTTGGCCCCGGTTTTTAAGCGAAGAAAGCATCACAAATCAGTCAAAAAGGCCTTCGTCGATACCCAAAACCCGAAGCTTTGTCGAACAGGGAAAAGACTGATCTTTGTCTGTAGGTAAAATTTGGTTTGAAGCGCTATTAATCAGGATGGCATGGGTGTGTGGGGGATTCTGGTAGGATTTTCATTCTGTTGGATCGATGACCACGCCAAATGCTTAACAGTGCGAGGTGTTCAGTCCCCTCTGACACAGCCTAGCCCTCATCCATGGTTTCACAAACCTGCTCCGGTCGCGGTAGCCCAAACACGGTAACCTCCGTAGCTGGCATGCGAAGCCAGATAACAATATTTCTCGGAGGCCAGTGAATTTGCGCAGGTTTTGAAAAGGAAAATGGCGTGGCATGCAGGGACGGAGGGATTTTGTTGGCTCAAATGCCGCGCATCGGCCAAACTCTGAATCGGTTGCGTGACTTAAACACATTCTTGTTTAAACACAGAAGGAATCCGACTTCTCAGAAGCTTCGTCAATACAGAAGGGGTATCGACAAATATATGAGGGGGATGAACATTTCTTGGTTATTGGTCACCGTCAGTCATTCATATCCCCTCAGCTGTTAGCGCAACCTGACATTCGATTCAGATTCTTTGGTCCTTTGGTGTGAAGTTCAACGCTCTACCTTTGAGCCACTAGCCCAATATCGTGCCTACTACGATCTGAAGATCAACCGTTGCGGGAAGGGAGTTCGCCGATCAGACTACGGGACATGCTCGTCCAGTTGCACCTTGAAGGTCACCCAATACAACCTAACTAAAGTACACACAATCGTAGCCTTCAGGGTGTAGGAAGAACCAATCGAGGAAACGGTCAACTAATCTAACCAATCATCTGGACCTCATGGGTAATATCTGCAACTAACTTCACATCCAACCGAGAAACTTAATCTGCCTGTCATTCTTGATTTTAACAGTTACACTCTTGGGTTGTTTGTGCAATTCCCGTGAACTCAAATCAACGTCATTCACAATAGCGGCAGAAACTGTAGACTAACAAATAATATCATTAGAACAGGCTATGCAGCGGCATAAACAACCGTTTATAGAGCGCTTCTCGACTTCGACACTAGTATGACAAGCACTTTCCTAGCACACTTTAATAGGCCTAAACATCATCTTTTTTTGCCGGTCATTAGGTTTTCGTGCGAGCAATATTCGCGCAGGAAAAACTCGACGGTTATGTCCTTTTTATGAGGACACTAAAGAAAAAACACAGAGCGCGATGATATTTATCTGAAGGTTCGACCGGAGGGCATAAAGTTGGAAATAAACATCGGTTTCGTACGCATCTTGAACCGCACTCGAGGGTGCGTCCCAATGCTAATCGGTTGTTTACAATAACTCGAAACCGTCCAGTCAAGGTGACAAAACTCTCCAGCATAACTCCTCCAGTGGTGCAAGTGTGAGAACTAATAACAGGAAGCAAATTCGATCATTAAAAAATGTTTTTACGACCGTTTAGGTTCACTCGCACACCGAGCATTAGACGGTGAGATAGAGACAGAACGAGAGGTACTGGTTACGCAAGGGTGTTGTGTTTGCATGATGCCATCGCTGTGCAACCGTACGACCCACCCGCGTCCCAGTAGTTAGTGGCCGCGTTTTCACCGCCAACGTTGGCTGTTGACGTGATAATTGCTCGAAAATTCGGTCCACTAGAACAGTCACTGGAAGTAATGTTCATCAAAACGCTCCTCTCGTGCTTAAAAACTTTGTAGAAAGAAATTGTTGGCGTTGGTTAAAGGGAGGGGGAAGGAGAGGGATCATTGCGGTCGGAGAACCAGGAAGTAGGTAACTCGCGATCCACGTAGTCATCAGCTCTCGCGGGGGCTTCAGTCTCGTTAAATTCAAGCATGTGGCAGGGTTTCATCATGCGAGCAGCGACGTGAGAACCAGCGTCGTTTGGTCCCATCTATGCGTGTTCAGCCATCCGGGCTCTCCGCAAGCTTCCTGTCTTAATTGTTGTATGCGCGTTACCTGTAGCTAAATGCAGGAAATGACTCTAGATGTTTGGCGTCACAAAAGGAGATTTTTCAGGGGGCATCACCTGGCGCCCACTGATTGCCTCGTGTCTCTATAAAAACCCAACCTACGTGGCATGAGAAGGCGGATGACAGTCTTCCAGAGCTCCTTAGCGTATGGGAATGTTTCTCCAAATTTAGGTCCAGTACATTTCAGTGTCTCATCTAGTTTTCTACGCCCTGGTCGAGAGCAAAACGCTGCGCGCAACTCCTTCTTCAAAGCTACCTGCGGTAACTCGGGTTTTGCGTGTATCGGCATAAACGCTATCGTCTAGGGAATCAATTAGACTTCTGAAGGAGACAGAACTCCTCTGTTTTCTTCATCGGTGGTGGACATTAATAAGTGCTATCCGACTTTTCTGGGAAAATTAAGTGGCCACTCGTCCTTCCTCAGCTATCGCGAAGGCTGCGGAACTTGCACGGAAATTGGACATTTCTGAATGATTTTCAAAGCATTTTTTGAAATAATTCAGGAAGTACGAATGCGGAAAGTGCATCAACAACAATTATAGAATTCGGGAAGGGAGTAGAGGGTGGTAAAAACGACAGTAATCCATAGGTAATGTAGGGAAATTTACATTAAATCATCTCTGGATATCAATGTTAGGTCTTCACTAATAAATATCACCTCGTAATGTTAGTGTAGTCGGACGAAGATATTCAGACCACCACAGGGAAATGAACAGTCTGACAGCCGCTATTAGAAGGTTATTATGGCGTTTTGTACAGCAGTTTCAATCATGTTATTGAGAACTGACACGCTGTTTAGCGTTTTTTGTTGTCTTTTTCACACCGGGCAGATATGGCCCCTGGTGGGCTCGTAAATAGGGCAACAAACAAAGAACATTCTCTCGCTGTAACACTTTTGAATACTGGTTCTATTATATAACCCTTCCCAGGGTACATTTTGCTTATCTTTCGAAAAACGATATCTGTAATGTAGGAATTCTCCAATACGCGATCAAGTTTTCGCCTAGAGCAGAGGGATGTTTCTGACCGACATTGATTCAGACAACGGATCAATGGCGGAGATCATGTAGCAGGCCCAGAGCAGAAAACTCTGCAGCCCGAAACTTCTGATGTCAATGCTGATTATGAGGGGTTTAAACAAATAACTAAGGAATAGACTATATGGGTTGCGTCCTACGCATATTCCTGGCATTAGTACGGAGTTTTGTGGTTGAGAATGTAAGCTCCGAGATCTCGAATATGTTTATGCTCAGTCCGGCAAACCTTCATTCAACCCTACCTGACGAAGTAAATAACGGAGCCGGCGAAATGCAGCTGAGATTAGTCATCGTATAGTTTTTGTTGGAGACCCTCTCACTGCCATACGAGTTTTACTACTTTGAGATGCTTTCGCATCATATCGGAGCGCGTACGATTCCCTGAATATGACTGCCACAGGCGTCGCAACTCGAATGGTGCGCCTAGGTAAATTGAGCAGGGCAGGGTTGCAAAAATTGATAAAGACGGTCCTCCACATTGCAGTATCTAACTCAGTTTAACATTCCCGCTTCCAGGTAAGAAGGTAGAAATGCGTGCTCAGAAAAACAGCCATGAGACAGTATAGTATGAATCGAATTTTCGAGTTATGTTGAATGCTATTTTCTCCAGAGTGCTTTACGTATCGCACTTCAAGAAAGAAATGTTTGTTCCTTTTACTGCATGAAAACTCGATCAGGAGTCCTTGAAGTAAGTCTTCAATCACAAAACAACACAAGTTGAAATAATACAAAAAAGGCACGAAAGATTGGACTGATGACGGAAAACAAGCCGGGATAGTCATGCCAGTGTACCTTGATTCTGGAGGGCTTCCTTCTGCGAATGTTTACTTCCTTCAAAGTATGTGGAAATAAAGCGTATCTTCTTATCAGTATCATTCGGGTGGACATCTCCATCGGTAGGATTTAAAAATTTGCGCACATTATACTACAGGTACATTTATTACTTTCTATAGTTCTAAAGATTCTTGTAACCAGAATGACAATCGGGCGCCCGGCCACAGATTACATGACAAGCCAAACTCCTACTACATGATTATGCATATCTGGTTAGCGGATGATTCAAGTTCAATTGTGTATGCGGTAGATGACGAAAAGCCCACTGGTTGTTTTCTCTTCTGACGTCCCAAACTCGTGATAACTTGTTCAATACTAAGTGCCTCCGATGCCGGTCAGGACGCTTAGTGGGTGCCTGCGAAGACATGTGCGTAGACAGGGAGTCGACATAACTCTGCAAGGACTGTTCTACCCCAACGGATGACAGTGCTGTGATGGTGTCTCTAACAGGCTCTGACAGGTCAAACGGGTTGACAACACGTACCTAGCCGTCAGTCATGACTGCATGACCCTTTATAAACTCCGTACACTCAGCAGTGAGGGGGTCACTGGGCTGAGGGTTAGAGCCAGTTCCCGGTTCGTGTGGCGACAAGCAATTGTCGTTTTTTTAAAGCCTCTTGTAATTGACAAATTTACGGGGTAAGGCAAATCGGGAATTGCGGAGAAGGATGAGGAATTCACACAGTCAGACAACACCAGCTGTGATACGGTATCAAGAAGCCAATCCCTGATTTAGCGAGAGTTGCTGTAACTTTGCGGTATCGCACGCATACATACCAGGGACAAGAAGTGGTCATTTTTTGCCTCATTAGAAACTCTTTTTTGGATCAGCGATTTGCCAGTTTCCAGCAGTCTGCAGGAAAAATGTTCTGCTTGTTGGGATTTCACGTTTTGTCCAGGGGAAGACGAGAGTTCAACCCCCCCCCCCTCCCCCTGCCCCGGCACATAAGTGTACTTGCCTGGGTTTTTAGAAGAGATCGAATGTTTTATCCCCATTCCTAGTTGTTTGCAAACACTTGAGTCGGCAGCTGATTAAGATGAGGTCTGACCCAATATAATCAAAATCTCACTGAGCACCCCTTCCCCCTGACATACACGGGACGTTACGCATCTACTCCCGGAACTCCGCATAGTCACAGCCAGTGGGGGACTGTGGTCGTACACCGCGTCTTGCAAGAAAACCGGTACTGTAACCGAGAGGCTGTCTTCTACTCAATGGTTGTAAAGTTTTATTTCCATCGAAAATATTCGCCTAAACAAAACGTTTCTACGTCAAAATCTGCCACTGTATAGAGAAGAGGGCGGCAATATGCGAATATTTACGGTGATGTGGGGATGAAGGTATGAGAAGCGCCCTCGAAGAAGAATGTGAAGTGTAGTACGGTCAAAAAGGTACTCTGTCCATTTTCTCCTTAAAGGATGACTGAACTTCGGTAGGCCGTCTTTCGGCTAATTGAGAAGAGGCTGTTTTGCCACATCGTGGCTACCACTGACCTGCTGCCAGGAGTGTACATTTTTAAGAAACTGGACAGATTATGTATGCTCTTTACGCGTGGTTCCGAGCCTGGATAAAGTTGTTGTATGTGCATTTGCCCTATGTGTGACATCGTGATGCAACACCGAAGCCCGCTCCCAAGAGACTGATCTGGTAGGCTTCCAGGGATTAATTACTCCAAAAACTATGAGAGAACAGTCCGAAGTGCTTGGCATCCTTTACTGAAGTAGGTCCACGAATAACTACGATGACTGCCGGATGAAAATAATGCAGAAAAGATCTATGTTGTTTTCAATACTTCTCAGCCACAATAACGGTGTCAAAATGGAGTAGTGACGAAAAGGACGTCGCAGATAACAGGCGATTAATGTTATATGGAAACAAACCTTCACCTAGCTAGCTGTGAGACATCCGGTTCTACGCCCCGCTGAGTCAGAGTTATTCCCCACGGGCGTTTCCAGACATGCTGACCTTACTGCACTGTCTGACCGACTGGTGTCTAGTACAGGATTATCCTGGACTAGCCGACCACCGCCTGAGCTCGAAGGAGTTAGTGACCAACAGCGGCTGGGAGGCAGATTCTATGCGTCTCGTTCAATGTCGCACCGCGTCAGACGCGCCACACAGTCTAACCGACAGCAAAATGAGCGCATGCAAGCGCATCTATTGGCCACTGGCACCAGAGACAACCCCTCCTCACTCACTCCGGCCACTAAAAGTCCTCTATCCAACAAAGTCTCTGGCCGGTAGTAGGTGATCATTTCCCGATACTGTAGCATTTATGGGACAGCGGAAAAACCCATTCCACGGACTTGAAAGCTCGCGTCAAACAGTATTTACTTTCTGTGGTTGGCCTGAATTTAGCCAGGAATTCTATGTGCAATCTCAACAGGAACCTCTAAGTCTGCATTAGCAGTAGGCTTCATGCAAGCTTGAAAACCAGACATCGCACGTAGAATAACAACACATCACCCTACTGAATTTCCATCGACATGTGAGCGGCAACAACGGATTTACAGGAAACATGCTGCACAGAGCGGGGTATGTTTTGCGTAGTCCTATCGTCATTTGCAGACAGGAAAGAGACCACCCGCTGCAGTACCATACGCTTTTGAATGAGTGTTGTCCGAAGTTCAACCCCTGTGCGCCGACTTCCGGGCCATGTATGCGCAATCGATGCCCTGAGGCCTGATTTAAATTGTCTCGTGTGGAGCGTGCGGCACAGGCATGCAAACACGCGTGCCCCACCGGACAAGGGTAGAGACGGCAGGACAGGGGAAAGTCTGCTGTGTGCTAGTTCCCTCCGTACAGCGCGTATGGCGATGATCAGAGAAGGTGGCAGTGTCAACCTATAAATGGACTACCAGGCCTAACGTGCGTTCGCAGAACGCCCTCCGAGACAAACGCGCACGCTAGTGGGAACACGAATGACATGAGGCCAGTAATCCTCCCCGTCCCCTCATCCCTCCCCCAGAGGGAGGCGCATCATCCGGATGGCTTTCGTACAGCAGGAGGCAAGAGAGGTGGTGGAAATGTTCGAGAGTGAGATCTGTCCTTGCAATGTCAGTGCTTTAATCCCAGCACAAAAGGCAACACTATGGCTTGCACCAATAACAGCGAAGATGAGGGAAATCAGCTCACCAGTAAGAACTGATGGTTAACCTTGATGCTTTAGCTATTTTTTTTCCGTGAGCGCCTCGGTAGGGCACGTATGCGCGTGTATTCACTGAATTATTCTCCTGGAAGGCGTTTTTTTTACGGCTGTGAAGCAAGCAAACAGCGCAACTACGATTTGTACTTCTTTTCATAGTTGAGGACATTCCCAAAAAAACTCCTATTACCACTATTTTTGTCTGACAGGTGGCCCTGTGCTAGGGTTAAGGGGCAGACACGTCCATTTCCGACTAAAGCCTATTCGACAAGATCGCAATATGCGATCAAACTCAGGGAACAGAGGATACGACAGTGTGTAATACGCAACTACTTTACATGCAAAACTAACCCTTACTCTATCGATTGTGCTCATTAGCGTTGGCAATCGTTGCCGGATTAGTAGGGTCAGGCACTATATTTCGTTAACCGGAAGACGACTAAATTATCTCGCAAGCGACACACATGTCGGGGCAACAAACTAATGTGCAATCCTAGTAACCCGGCAACTAATTATAATCTTAACTAAAACAATGAATAGAATAATGCGTCGGTTGGCGCTCTCCTTTTCGTCATTTAGCCCCACCCAGAAAGCCCCTAATATCACCGTTCTCGTATTACGCGCTGACGTATCCTTTGTTTTCCAAGTTTGATTGAATATTGCGATCTTGTCGCTTTTTCGGTTAGATTAAGTTTGGTAAAAATGGCTTGAGAGTTTACTCGGCAGCAGAGTTAACAAGAGCCGAATGTGCGTGCACCGCCACTTTCCAGGAACATTGGTTAACTTCACCATTTTGACGAAAATCTTGCCTGTCTAATTACTATGATCAGTTGAGCTGGACTGCTTTGGAAAGGTCTTATTCGGGTTTGAGGAGATGTACCCAAATAGATGCCGGCACCAAGCTCTGTTGCCATTTTTTAATGTTATGCCAAAATCGCATATACACCAGTAATGCAAGAAGTATTTCTCATGCGCACAGACTGCAAATTAGTTACCCGAAAGACACTAAAACACAACACTGAGTGCGACTGCTAATGCAGTCTCACAGTTCTTTTGTGTCCAGAAACATTGATTTCTGGTTCGCTATTTTAAGCTGTACTTTCAACACACCATAAAACACTGTTCCTGGGTCACAAGGCTGTCTGCCTCTCAGCTCGTCTTCACAGGTCTCAGGCCCTCGCAACACTAACATTCAGTATATAATGGTTCCGTCTTATTGTGGGCTGGGTGTGACTGGCTGATGATGGCTAAGGAGCCACAAATGGCCATTCCAGTCTCTTTTGTCTTCACCGGCAATGTTCACGGGGGCTGTATAATACTCTCCCCTATGTGAGATCTGAGGCATCTTTATGGTAGCCTGGTAAATCTGGCGTGGAGACGAAGCCAGGTGTGAGGCTTGCATCGACGTCTTGTTTGGTTTTGGGAGGTAAGTTACATTACTGTAAAAGCAGAAAAATTGAAAAAGGATGGATCTGAAAAGTTGTAGCTGGGGGAAGAGACGGGTAGCCCGGATGCTGCCAGCCGCGACTTTGGATGTCCTCAGGCGACGGACGGAAGTAAGCGGTCATTTTCAGGACAGAGGGTCAGTCTCTAATCATTCCCTCTTAAGGTTGTGGCCTTTGTGACACTTAACTCCAGTGAGACCTGAGATCGCCTCATTTACGAGGTATTAAAAATCTGGTTGTGTAGGACACACGCAGATTGGCTGTTTAACACTATCAGCCACCACGAGTACATCCGGCTTCCTCATCTTGACTTTTACCTGCCACTGAAACATGGTGAGGTAGGTACTACGCAAGTATATTTCAGGGAAACATTTCTCACTATGGTTACCACTGCGTCCCGTCGGCCGGGCCATCGATGGTCCACGTTGCTTACGACGAGCCAAATAAGTATTGAGCATATTTCAATTGAAAAAGACTCACCGTAATTTGTAGTAGACCGGTGCTGACTGCGAGGAAGGATGCGGTGAATGTAAGGAGACACAGGCATAGACAGGTGATTACGTAGGCCACAGCAGTCCAAAGTCGCCTTCTGTCACAATAGGCATTGCCTCCACGTCTGCGCTTTCGAGTGACTGAGTCGAGGGTGTCGGTCCGAGACCAGAGCCCTGGAGACTGTGTGTAAAATAAAAACAAATAATTAATAATAAGTTATGACATGCTGTATGTAAGGGAGGATGGCAAATCCACAAAGCCGGTAAACATATGCGACGAAACGGAGCCAAAAAGTCGGCCTCGTGGTCTCAGGGTCGATTTATCTACCCACTTAGTAATAATGAGAGACGTGCGGCTCTAATTTTGCAAGCAAGCGATACTCCGGCTTGCAAGGTAAGTTAACCAGATGTCGAGGCTAGGTAAGTGCAAAAGGTCACCTTGACGAATTGTTAATGATTGAAGCATTTTAGGAATTCATCCAGTCAGAAAAACGTATACGAATAACGTCAATTTGACCCCCTCTGGTGATGCACTTTTGTGGGCAATGGAGACCGGCCTTTTTTCCAGTAAAATAGCGGACTTGGTCAAGTCGGGATAGGGAATGATTGCGGTTGACTGAACACACGAGAATGACCACCAACTCGGATAGCACTGAAAACACAGAGTAAACATTCTCCTTCTTGTAAAAATTGTGCATTAGATCGTCCACCTCGAGAATTTACATCCCTGGGCTATCTGATTGAAACATTAAGGACAGAAAAATATTGAAAGAGACAGACAGACAGAGACCGTTCAGTCACTGACGCCATCTCTCACAGCCATTTCCAACTTTGGGCTACTTTTAAAGGTTTAAGTTTCGACTTCAAAAAAGAAAACATTTGGCTGCAGACTGTTTGAACCATTACAGGTACAGGTAACGTAATACGCCCGCGTGGCTGAGTGGACTAGGCACACGAGTATCACCTCACTGTTCGTTAGTTTTCGTAAATGACGGTGTCCACAATGCGCCTACCATCCCTCACCTCGAATTTGAGGCATGCACCCAATTACAGAACTGGTTTTTTCGTAGTAGAAACAAAGTATGTCGCAGCGGATTCAATTGCGTATATATTTCGAAGTTTTTCTCGAGCGTGCCGATGCGGTGCGACTGTGACACTGTCAGTCTGATGGGCTAACAATTCCGAAAAGCTGATTTTCAAAACGGTCAGTTGCTGCATCCTTCAACAACAGTTACAGTTGGTCAGGTCAAGACAAGTTAGGCAGGGGTTAGGAACTGCGTCGCATTCAGAAGCTCTCAATACATGCTGAAATTCAAACATTTAGCCAGAAAATCAAGTGGTCAGAGCGCGAAACAACAGAGAGAGAATACGTTAAATGTGGCTGTTGTGCTTGCCTTGCTCTCATAGTTGTCATTGCCAAGTGAACTGAACGGTACAAGAAGACTGTAGAATACGCTGATGGTCATGAAAGCTCAATTGAGAACTTGAACTGCGTTTTTTCAGTTGGAGACGGCGCTTGCACAGTGAAGTCATATCGAGGAGCGCGCGACACAATCCTACAAACTGCAGAGCACACATGCTGCCCGACTGAGTACCTTCTAGCCCAATATGCCTTGTTTCTTTGCTAGCGAATATACTCATTTAACTGCTGGGGTTTTTTCGTGACCTCGATGAAATAATTTCTTACAGGGCTAGGCCGAAAGATCATTCTGTACAGGAAAGTTTCGGAGTTTTTTTTATTCCCAGAAGTCCAGGTTATGTGGGTAAAAAATACAAAGTTCGCTTGAATGCACGCATAATTGAATATTTAGATGTTTTTGCAAAATGTCCAGCACTCCAGATGTGTGTTGGCTGACAGTGTACGGTCTTCCTTATATCTCACCGCATGGGAATGAAGAAAAAGTATTAACCTATTTTTTTCATGGCCATGCATTCCAACCCTCGCTAACACGTGTAAATTCGAGTAGGGCTATTTTTACAAAAACGGTACGACTGGAAAACTTTTAAGTGGGAATCGTTTGTGAGAAACCTGGCGGGAAGTCGAAGACGCTCCCCGATCCCCGTAATACTGGTGGCATTACGTAACGTTTCAGGAAGGGTACCTATTCCCGTATCTTAATACTAACCCTAACCTTAAGTCTTCCCCCAACCTGAAAACTAAGCCCAGCCTTAACTCTATTAATGATTTGCCTGGAAGTGACACAAAGTTAGTCGTTTTACGGAGCGTTCATATTGCTCATGTCCCGCCACGGTTGTGGGGGGGGGCGCATTAAAGATCCCTACCGAATTGTCAACAAAAACAAACTCGCCATTGTTTAGAAAAGGTTTGAGATTATTTTCTATTCCTGCAGGAGTGGTAACACAGTCAACTAATGATTTCACGCGATAGGGTAAACTAAGACTTGATGAAATGATAAGAGGGATTTGGCAGACAATTTAACCCCCCGGCAGTTTTCACCACCCCTGCAACATGCGCCCTGAGGGATTAGAGCTAACACGAACAATGTTCATGTTTAAGCCAGTAAAAGTTTAAAATATCCTACGTCTACCCGTGTTAGGTGATAATCAGGGCGTGGAGGTGTTTGTACTAATCTGCATGCGATAATTTATGGCCATTGACTGCGTAGCTGACTTAAAAGTACACGGAATTCCATCGGGTGGGTCGGTTTTTAACGTCCTAGCAACGTTTGTTTCTGAATATTGGCCACGGTTTTCCTGAACACCATGCTGACGAGAGCATTGATCATTATTAAGTTTACGTGGACTAGGCTTTGCCACATGGCTAACCATAAGGTGGCTCACGAAATTGTTTTTGAACAAAGCAGTTAGCTGCTAGGTACATTCGGCGACTTAACCGAGGCAAGAACACGTAGTTTGAAAGTTTGAATGACAAAACCCAGCAAGGTTTTCTTAAAACCGCCATATTCCATCATGTGCATTTTTTAGTACTATATCAGAAAGGTCTGATAATCTTCATGCCCCTGGCAACGAGAGCTCTAAATTTGAGGTTCAAGTGTCATTTCCCGGCAACTTTACACTCTGCCTTTCGCAGCTGACGGCATGCGAGCACAGAGTTCAAGCAGCAAAGCCTTTTATGTTCCCGCTGATGTGAAATTATGACTTTTCCGACTGCTGAAGTTAAATAAGCCGCAAATGGCAAGTTAGGTCCCCTCTTAGGTATCGTACTGGTGTTTCATGTTGCTTGTTGCTTCTCGTTATGCAACCATCGGCATGGGCTGTAGACAGCCAGGTCTAATGCGAAACGGAATGTTTACGTTTCATCGTGCAATCGGAGTTGCACATCTGTGACTTCGTTCGTTGTGACTGCAGCCGATAGCACCTGAGCTCCGGGCTGAATTAAGATAGCGTTGAGTCCATCACTGCAAGGCCTTCTATACTAGCTTTTTCACCCCACACTTACGGAAATTATTACATCAATCGTTGCAGTGTGTTTGCTCGATACTACCCCTGTTGACAAACACTGTCCTGACGCCTGAGTTCTTCTACTCAATCTATTCCCACAGCTGGTCGAGGAAATCGTAAATCCTCTCCAACTTCAATGTCCTGGATTGACGTGCTAACTGGCCCGTTATGAAATTTGACAGCTTGGACTCTTTTTAGGCGCTCTAGAGTCTTTAAAGGCCTTCTTAGGTGAAATGGGGGTCTTGCACACCATTTTGGGATTCAATCTCCGATCAACTTTGGTCCAGTCAGTCTGGATCTTCCCCCAGTTCACAAGCAATTCTGAATGTTGCTTTTCGGAAGGCGTCTACAGCTCTTTAGAAATGACACTAACTATAACATTCAGCAGTTCCTCACAGGAGAAAATGAGCACGTGAGTGCTTATGTGTGACCGATTAGTATAAATTCTATTCTGTATATTAAACCTATTGTTCCCGTGATTGCCTCTTCTTCTGATTTATGCCCGGGGACGTGCATTTTCGCTTCAATTAGCAATATATATATATATATAGCACCTGACTCCATGTCCTGCACTTAATAATTTCAGAAATTATTTCCCCGATTATTCTCTGGAGTCCATATACCAGAAACCGCATAGAGAACGCTGGGGGACCCACTGAGGAGCCGAACCACTCGTTGCTGTGTCACACAGCAGCAGAAACATCGGCGAAACACGTGTCTGGGCTTTTAGCTAGTACCTATGTCGGAAGTACGGCATAACGTCTTTGCCATATATATATATATATATATATATATATATATATATATATATATATATATATTAAGATCCTCGGAAATTAATAAGCTTACTTGGCGCGAAGCTTTATAGACTCTCTTTCAGAAAGCTGATATGAATCTTTAAGCAAAACTTCGTCAATTTCACTGGAGTAACCGCGCTGTATTCATATCTTGCCAACGGGCAGCCAGTCGTATACCTATGTAGCACAGTTCACCATACTTACAGCACAAGTATGAGCCAAAAGCCCAGGCATGTGTTAAACCGTTATTCTACCGCGAGGAGTTCGGTTCGTCCGTAAATCATAAAACAGGTGCACACTACTGGCAGGGATGAATTAGGAATATTACGCGGTTAGCCAGCTGAAACCGATGGATTCCGGCTCAAATCTTTGTAGAAAAAAATGCGGGCTGGGCTTAGATGCCTTCATTATGAATGACGTGCTGCAGGTTAGCGCATTAATTTCTGGGGTAATTAAGAGGCAGAAAGTGCAAAACCGGATGATTTGCCAGAAAATACATGGGACAGCTGGGGGACATACTGATGAGCCGAAACCGCCGCAGCTGTGTTGTGCAGTAGCAGAACAACGTTGAAACACGTGTTTGGGCTTTTAGATTGTACCTGTGCTGTCAAGTACGGTGCATAGTCCAACAGGTATTATTTATGGTATATCGTTTACTTGTATACATGTATCATTCTTAATATATCCGATTTTAACCTACAGGACAACGTGCCGGTGATTCGGTGATTAAGGCGTTAGACTTCTTCCCAACGGGTCGTTGATTGGAGTCTCAGGGGTTATCACCAGAGTTGGGTGTGGCTGGCTGGCTGATGTCGGCTAATAAGTAGGGAATAACCACTTCAGTCTCCCTTGTCCTTTTAAATAACCCATTTCAGCATAATTATTGGCCCCTATGAGACGATTGCCTGAGATGACTTAGAATTGAACCTAAAGATGCAGCGAGACGAGTATGACCCGTACACTGATCGGCAAACACACTCCTCACGATATGCTATATATATATATATATGCTATGATATATTAACTTATACTACAAGGAAAATACACTCAAACAGGCAAGCTAGTCTTTCATATAAAGAGACGAGCAGAGGTGATGACGCCAGTGGTAGCAGTAGGGGAGGTTTCAAGCCTTATGGGAGAGGTGGAGATAATCTGCTCACTCGCCCCTATCCTAAACGCACATTCGATCTCCAACTAACTTCGCCCGCAGTTCGCGTTTTAGTATCTTGGGGGCCAACGTTCTGAATAGGCTAGACAGCCAGCATACTTGTCGTCCTTTCGTGGAACACGACACGAGAACCAAATTAACTGCCGTGCCAGATGCTTCCATTGAGGGAGGAAGTAAAGGAAAGGGATCTTCACGACTCGTTTCGAAATAAAGGGCAGGAAAAAGTACCCCCGCTCCCCTTGTACGTGGATTATAAAAATTACGTCCGGACACTGTTCTTTCGAACTAACATGCACGCGCGAAGAATGAGAAACGGGTGCAATGAAAGCACTTATGGAAGCTTTGCAGTTTTAACGGGTACCTTGCAGGTTCGTTAACAAAGGTCCGAAAATGACAGGGCAAAGAGTCAAAAACGAGATCTGAAACCGCTTATGGCCTGGTTTCTAGCAGAAGTGCCTCAGAGGTTGCCGCCCACGTTCTGACACCTCTTTTCAACCCTCGCTCCAGACACCGACCTGAGATTAACCCCACCGTTTACGCCTGGTAATTAAATTTTGGTTGCCTTTTGCAGGCACGTCATCGTTTGCGACACAGAGGCACAGATATGAACTGGGTGGAAAAAGTGGAAGGTCTTTGGTTGGCACATTAGTGTGTCCAGCCCCGAAAGCAACCCTGCTATCTGACGCGGTTTACCTAGGCGGCAATTCAATTGACCCGAGACAACGAAGCCATCGACGTCACTTCATCAACGAGGGACACACAGGCAAAAGTTTTTGTGAGCCATACAAAATTTCGGGCCTTAATTATTCTTTTTTTATCCGATGAAGCCTCTCCGTATAAGTGAGAAGCGCCAGACAGATACATTATTTGCCCCCCTCGCCATCAAGGAAGCTGAATGTCCCTCAAGCAAAATGCATAGATATCAAATGGCAGAATAATCCTAATACGAGACGCAGAGTAAGGAAATAAAGGATCTTCACGTGACAAGCATTAGGTATGAAGCTGCATAACTGGGTGGAACTTCAATTCTGGATCGAATTTTCTACAGTGGAGGTGGAAGACTCGGTTTTCAGTGGGTGACTGTCGCCAATAAGGGATTTTGGATGACCGCTACTGCAATAGGCCTGAGTACTGGCGAGTTCCTCAGAGAGCCCTTGATTTGTTCACATGTCACCCCGCCGCAAGTGACGCGAACTCTGAGGCAGTACAACAGGAACTTCGTCAAACCCCAGTTATGCACAGACCGCCATTGGCATAACAGTGTTTTATGCGACTGTTCACTGGTCATTTCGACTGTAAGGATCTGATGGCGGATTTGAAATGCGGGGCAAACACTTTTCGTTTCGGGCTGTAAACACCAAATTCAACCCCGTTTTAAAGTTCAACTGCGGTTTTTGATTGCCGTTATTTCTCGGGCACATTTTCAGTTTGTAAACGGTTCTCTGTTGGCATTGTTTTACTTGCTCAATAGAGCATATCGATATGAGCTTCGAGCCGCGACCCTACCGGTCTCCTTTCCCGAGTGCCAGAGAGTGTTCTTTCGGTCCCTAAATCAATTTTTTTGTTTCCTCACACTGCATGTGTAGTCGGAACCTCGGTGAAGTCCTTTCTTACGTGGGTTCTAATAGATTGTTGATAAGTTGAAGTATGGCCTTACTCAGTGATTTTGTTAAGTGTGTCACTGGACTGTGTTCGTATCATTGGTATTCGTGGAAGTACATGTTGCGAGTGAGGCGTTTTTAAACATTTTTCCATCATATAGTAGGCGCCAAAACCGCAACCGAAATAGTTACAGTGCCTATAAGCATGTATCATTTTAAGACCTTTATTCATACGCCATAGTACGCTGGTTTCCTTTAATGTCTCCCTAAGAACCAGAAAGATTATTCATCCCTACCCGAATAATTGCGGAGCACCTGGCATACGAAAGTTATTTTCATGTTCGTAAATACTTTCTCCTACCACTCGCAATAAGGGCCAGTTGGAGACCAAAAGTAAAGCTCCATCAACGGATGATGCAATCAAACGACGCCATGAGACATGGTGGTCGTCGTCAGCCGGCTTTTATGCAGAAGGTGAAGACGTCGAAGATACAAGTCGACAGATGTGTATGCCGCCGAATGGGCATTAATCGTTTGTTCAATGGGTAGACCCAAAGTCAGTGACCTGGAAATCGATTAAAATTTGAGTTAGTTAAGGCCAGAGACCAATGTGACGACTACACATCACACACATACACACAGGATGTCAACTGACCGCCCCGTAAACTGCTCCGTGAAAACTTTTCTGCCCTCTATGTGAACTTAACCGTTTGGATGCAGTTGAGGCGTGAGACACGTCAAGCTGCCTGTCTAGGTCGGCGAAAAAGGCAGCACTACAGGCTACGACGAGATGTGAGTCCGTTTCGCATCAAGAGTCCGCACTGACAACCCAGACTTTAGGCTCGCGGCGCGTGCAACTCCTGTGCGCAGTGCTCTCCTCGAAGGTCAGTAGCCAAATTCGTGACTTTAAACGTCGGAGCGCAAACCCACACATATGTACCGGTCCAATCCCATCCCCAGTTGTGCATCCTTCTTCTTCTTTTGGCTTGTCACGTGACCCCTGATTTCACTCTTGTTGTTAAGCTAAACTCTGTTCTACAATGGCAGTTGGCATTCTCCGCCCGCAGGTCCTAGAGACTAGACATTTTTTGTGTAGGAAAAGTCTGTGAAATAGGGAGAGAAAAAGCCGACGGAAAACTTCTTGTGGCGCTAAAAGGTACAGTGACAGGACCACGGAAACTATAGCAGCTGCGAACAAGAGAGTTTACTCAAGTAATGCATCTCTTTTTAATGACTAAGAATTACCGCCAATTTTAAACTATGTTACATTTTTGCCAACTTTCGGGAGGGGTGTTTTTAATCCGCTCAACTTGCGAACGTCAATGCAGTTGGGGAAAAGTAGAAGATGGGTGTGTATTCGGAGGTCCACGATTCCGCTCCTAACCACGTTATTGTTTCCCGGTCCTGTCAGTCCCTGTTTCGTCCTTATCCGTCTTGATAAAATGCAGCAATTGTGCATAAATTATTCCTTACCAATTCCGGCTCCGGCTGGTCACACCATGACTGGTATTCGTTCGTACGAATATCCTCCATCCGGAGTTCAACTAGCTGCGGAGGGCCCCTCGACAGACAAGACTGAGTTGTTATTTTAGTTTGGAATTACACATGGATTCCTTGTAAACCGAATCATTTTAAGTATAAACGAGGCAGGCGGACTGTAATCGCACGCCGAAGCATCAGCTGCGCGCAGCAGATTGTGGCTTTTCTACCGGTTTGCTCTGTTGGAGCCTTGCTTAGGGGTTCTGACGGTCAAGAATGTGAGATAAACATTAACCACACAGACTTAATGCGTTTCGTCTAACGAGAGAAATCAAGTAAGCCGCAATAAGCTATTTACTCTACGCAAGGTCTCCAGTTCAATTTCATCCGAACTGTCTTCGTCCCTGGAAACCCTAGGAGGCAGTCAAGTCACACACCTCCTAAATAATGCACAGTACAAAGAGTAATTATGTGTCACGGGTGGAGACATAAATTTAACTCTAGGAAACGTTTGCGTGTAGCCTACTAGTCACTGCAATTTTGGGCGTTGCTTAACACACGTTCGATACAGCGGACAAGTGCGTTTATTCTTCTACAATTGCGTCACTACCGGATGCCTCTAGGGAGAATTACAGGCACGTGCATACCCTCAGGATCAATGAACGAGCATTTACAAATAGTATTCATATGTCCTGCTTTTCGCCGGTGTACTCGTATACACGACCAATCAAACGAGGGGATCTGTAACATAATTCCAGACCAATAAAATACGCAAAGACACGTCAATAGGAAATTCCACCCCAGTAACACAGGTGGCTTTGCGCTACCTCCCAGAGAGGGTACGTATTCCTGTGCTCTCACCCCGAACCTAATAGTAACTCTTATCCAAACCATAACCCTAAACCGAATGTTGCCTTAACCCCAACCTTAACTCCAACCGAAATCTCCTGGAATTTAGCTCATTTGACTACCTGCCTTGTAGGAGAGGACGGGACGGCTACGAGTTCCTAGTACCGTGCCTTGCCGTATTCTTATGGTCAAATTTTGTCACAGATTCTACTTGTGTATAATTATCACCTCTCGGTTAAGTCTGTGCGCACAAACACCGACGAATGACAGGAAACGTGCTTACTATATGCACATGCTCGTTCATTGATCCTGCTAGTTTGCACGTGTCTGTAATTCTCCCTAAAGACACCTGGTGGAGACGCAGGTGCAGGGAAAATACAAACTAATCCGCCATCTCGAAGGCATGTTAAGTAACGCCAACCACTTCAGTGACCAGTAGTCTACATGCAATCGTTCCCTAGAGCTAAATTTATGCCTTCACCCGTGACGAATAATAAATCTTTAAAATGTGCATTATTTACGAGGCGCATGGCTGGGTTGTCACCTAGGGTTTCCAGGGTCAAAGACAGCTCGCTTGAAGGTGAACTTCAGGCCCTCTTCAAATTTTGCTTCTAAAGAACAAACCGACAGAAACTAAACCAAACATCTGGACGTCCTATTCCGGCGTCCTGCTAAACTTAGTACCTTTTGAGTGGTTGTTGCATGTGTAATCAAACAACTGGCCGTGAACCGAGAGTTGACTCCCTGATTTTGAGAAGGGGCAGCCACGCAACGGATGAAGAGAAGTTGATCAGACAGTTAAGCCTGACATTCTTTGAAGTTGAGAGTATTTGCAGTAGAATATAACCGACTACGACCAGTGAGACTAGAGTAGCCATTCCTGGCTTATTAGCCGTCATCAGCCAGCCATAACCAGCTCCAGATGGTGTCCCAGCCGGGGCTCGAACTCGCGACCTGTTGATTACAAGTCCAACGCTCTAACTATTTATCCACGGGCTGGTGGTCTTGCCGGTCTATACTACTAGCCACTGTGCGGCTACTGGCGTGGCTCGATAGAGAGCCCCAAGGCAGAACGGGACGAGGGAGTGTTTGCTAGCGAACGGTGACCGTCTATCCACCAACGTGAAAGTATTATCAAAAAATCAGTACGCGTTAATCTCAATTTCTCAAGAACACCAGCAGACCTCAGTAGTGAACAGAGGGCAAGCGTGCTGGGTCGTACCAAATTCATAGATTATTAAGTGGGTTCATGAAGAAGCCGAACGTATGTTCCGATTTCTCGCCATCTGTCCTGTACAATAAAGTAAGCAGGTTAAGGCTGAGCAGCGAAATCGCCAGTTAATTCAACTGAGAGGGGACTGACGGCAGTGAAGAGTAAAACAACCGTAAGTAGTGTATGAAAATCAAGACAGTCCTGCAGCAATCATTTATGAATTATTATGTTATTAGGACAGTTTGTAAACCCGAACGACGCTCCTATTGGTTTGCGAATAACATGCCTGTCATCAAGTCAACTTCAAAGTTTATTCGCAAAAAAAGTGAGCATATGAAATGGTGAGAAAATTTGCCCCAGAGAACCGTCTACTGTTGAAACTGAGTGAAAAGGGTTGAGCACCGTAAACAGTAAACTCAAATATACCCAAACACCCAAACCCCCATTCCACCCGGCAATCCATGCTTGCATGGCTGCTATTTACTTTCCTAGAGTAGACGTCTGCATTTCGTTTTCGATGGCATTTTTACCATATTCATTTCATTGGCTACACTAACGAAGCCGAGGTTCGATTATTTACCCTGAAAATGATAGATCTAAAGACATGCGCACGTTAAGTAATTGTTGTGTATGAGTACGCCATAAAGCCGCAGAAAAAAAACAGCGCGGTATACGGCAAAATAATGCGTAAGTACTTCCATTGATATCATGTAGGCAATCTGTAATACTTAAACGATTCAGGACTTAGTAGTAAATGTGCAATTTAGAGATGGGCGCGTTACTATGGGGTGACATTAATGGGGGTTTGGTCGAAATCATGTCATTCTCGCAGGAATTATGAAAATCACGCAAGGATGATATCATGGTGGTGTATGGGGTCGCTACTTCCACAATAGACAGTGTGGGTGTCGGTGGAGTTATGGCAAGTGGAGGGGTAGTTATATTTCGATCTAACCGAATAATTTATTATGCTGATTTTTCAAGCCACTCTTTATCGTTAGGACGTCCAGACGAATAAAGTACTCTTCCTGGGGTTTAATGTTTCTTCCACTATAAACTAGATTTGCTAACTCATTAAATGCCAATCGAAATATTGAAATATGTTTTCGATTAGAAACGATCGCTTAAGTAGGGTTCTAATAGTAATTCTCGTGCAGCATAGTCGAACAATATTTCGTCATGTCAGAATTCCGGTTTTCGAACAGATATTCTTCCGGTCACCCGCAAAAAGCACACAAAGCATTAAATTACTACTTAAGTACTGGGAATTTGCCAATTATTTTCTGGTGCCCTTAAAAATGTAAATATATTTTATGGAAAAATATTAATAAAAAATTAGTAATATTAAATTATTAGATAATTAATATTAACAAAAAAATATAAAATATAATCATTTGGTAGCATCTCATGTTTTCTCCGAAATGTATGCTTGAAGAAATGATATTTTTACGTTTTAAGCAACTTTCTAATTGGGAGATTTTTAAGATCATTAAATGTCCATTCCAGAAGCATTGAATCTGCCCATTTATTAATATTGCTTGTAAGATATGCAATATAGTTCCTATCAAGTTTTCTTAATAGCGTATCGAAATGTGTGATTTTCCTCACATTGGAAATATGCAGCTTTTAGTTTGGAAACCCTGAATTCGAGTGCAAAAGCAGGTCACGTTGAAAATTATTCGGGAATTGAAAACGTTTTTAACCGGAAGATGTCCTCTCTTCAAGTTTTAACTTGGAAGAATTTGTACTTCTTTACCAATTGACTACAAGAAGTAATTATTTTAGGTGAGCTTTCTATAAGATACATTTGAAATTAAAGGGGTATCAAAAATTTATGTATTTTTGCGAACAGTCTGTTCAAAAGCTGGCATTCTAAAGTGACCGAAGCATCTCAGGATGATGTTGCCTGACAATTAATAGTACAACCAAACTTAAGTAATCTTTTCTCACCGAAAACAACTTTTAGAATTTTGCTAAACATTTCCTGAGATAGAAAATTTACTCTACCTACTATATTAAACCTTTCCGATGTCTGGTTCAACCGAATGCAAAAACGAAACAGAGCCCAATTTAAGGAACGCAAGTCTTAGCAGCCCACACATATGATCATTATGTTTACGTACACGGTGGCACTGATGTGCGGTAAGTGCTACGACCGGTCGTGCTGCGGGTCAAACAGTAGTAAACAGGCGACATGGACTGTTACTCAATAAGTGCATAGGATGATCGGCCTAAGAGCCTGTACGTCAGGAGTTTTGGACGTAGTAGAGGGCGCCTTCTCTACTCGAACTGCCTACGCCGTCGCCATGATGTTTTACTGTATAGGCCTTAGATAATATGACTGGCATTTGGTAGCTTAATCAAAAACCCGGTCAGTTAGCACCCACTTCCTGTTATTAGCTCACAGGGATGCGTGGGCCCTTAACCCACACAGGAAGGGCTAGGTGAGGGCGTGTAAGCGAGTGCAAGTGGTTTGAAATTTGTATGCTTCCCTTGCTTGCTGGAAGAAGAATTTAGTACCTCCCCTGTTTCACGTTACTCCGGCCGCAGCCAATTCGACTGTCCAATAGGCAAATAATTACCCGCCTTTAAGATGTATTCAGCCTCACGAGAAAGGTGTAGAATACGCCCTTCGAGTGGGCTATCTTGTGTCGAATTATCACGTGTCGCTGCGGCCGCGGCGCCTCCCGGTGGCGTTAGAGAACGTAGCCTTCATCCTCCGAGGGGAGAGACATTTAGCTGAGGCGACACCTGCTCGTCATCACCGTCCTCTTCTGAACCAGAAGCTGTGACCTCAAGGACGGCGCAAAAGTACTGCTTTAGCTTCCCCCTGGGCTGTGAACTCTAGTCCTACCATTATCGCTTAAACGCTAAATCTGACAGGGCCCATCCCAACTGGATCAGCTACATAGTCACCCTGCCCACTCAAAGTGCCCAAACCACTAATCCTGACCTAGGCCTAAACTACACTCTTACGACTACCATGGACTGCAAGTAACACACACAGAAGTGGGGTTGGCAACGTAAATGGTCAAGATTGGAGGGTTCCATTAGGAAGAACGGTATGTCCAATTTACGAATATGTTAGCACTTCAGTGCGTACTCTCAAGCGGCTGGCAGTGTTTTAAGAATCGTCGTGTCAGAATAACATAAACGCCGTGAGAGTTAACTAAAAGGGTTAAACTAATCCTGAAAATGGGTGTTCATATATCCTCTGAAAAGAGTATTTTTTCATAGTTTTTAGATGTTCTATCTCGTGAAATGATTACTGGAATTCTGAAAATGAACATTCGATTCGAAAATAGTACTTACGTACGATTGCAGCATTACCTAGCATGCAGTCACGTTAGGATTCCGGCTTTTGAATGAGCTTATTTCTAGCCATCTGCAGCAGCTAAAAATTGACTACTGAGTATTAACTGCTTTCCATGATTTTCGATAGTATTTTTTTGAACTTGCAAATTTTTTATAGAAAATATGCTCAAGCATATTCCCTGTTATACTCAATTGCATAGCGAATGACGTCTTCTACTGTCGATTGTTAAAAACTTTTCCCATTCCTTATCATTTTCAACCCGGCCTACTGTTACACTCGCATTCGGGGTTCTAAAACTACAAAATACGTACATTTTGTCTATGGAAAGTCGAACATCTATTTACGCTAGCAGGAATACGTCACATAGGCTTTTAAAAGTTTGAAATGAAGGTAGACCATGGTATATACTCTATAAGCAGTAATAATAAATAGAGAGATACGATGCCTTATGAATGGACGTTTGACGACCGGAATAATCACATGAATGGAAACTTTTCATAACCGAAAGTTATCTCTTCTTCAAGTATAAAATTCAAAGAAGACGTAATTTGCTACCAAATGACTGTCAAAAATATCTTCGAGCATGATTTCTATAAAACATTTAAATTTATAGGGGAACCGAAAATCAGCGAGAAAAATTAATACAAATTACGTAGAAAGTTGTTAAAGAATGTGGTTCTTGCAGGCGGCCGGAAAGAATTTCATTCAAAAGCTGGCTGAGATAGTATGGGATTATGCTGCATGATTATTAATACTACAACTCTACTAATATTTTCGGACAGGAAGCACATTTGAGAACATCAGTTAAAATTTCATGAGATGACACTGCTACTGTAGTTTTGAAGGTGGAAAATCGATGTAGATTGACGGTCGAATAAAAAACCAAATGACTACTTTCCGCTCAGGCATGCAGATTACCGGGAGAGACAGGACGGACTAGAAAGAGGCCACTTCTGGCTCATATGATTTCGACGGCCAGAGTGGCTTCAAGGCTAGACGAAAATCCATATTCCGTCCTAAAGTTCGAATAAAGTGACGAACGCGGCTGGTGTACGAATGGGTTTTTACACTCGGTTGCATGTATTGGTTCAATGCGGCCTATTTCCGTGCGGCTTCATATTGTCTATGTTAGCAGACGAAATCGTACACAATAAAACGCGACAAACGTTGACGCTGATGACTTCAACTCTGTTGTCCGCTAAAAAAAACAGTCAGGGAAGGCAAGGTTGAGATACCGATGAGCATGGAGTCTAACCTCAAATTACTTCGCACGTGGCTGTAGATTTGTCACTTCATCCTTAGAACCCAATGACGGAGGATGCCAGGCACGAAAGCGCTAAGGAATTTCGGCTGATATTCCCCGTCTCTAAACTATCTGCGACGTATGCATATTCATGCTTCAATTTCTGGTCTCTGAGGACGGTCGGAATTCAGATTGCTTGAATAAAAAATGAATAATCCGGTAAAAAGTTCATTGTCAAGTTACAGCTTGGCGTGCCCGTTTTCTTCCTCGGGTGCCTGTGGATTTGGTCTGTGACTGGTAAATCCTTTAATGACATCTTGGTTGCATGCGGACGAAGGGTATAATCAAGCAAAACAGCTTTACTCTGGGTCAACGAGCGAACATCAGATAACGGCAACGCGCTAAGAAGGCTGCAGTCATTCACTCAACCCAGCCTGACACTGCAAAACTCACCCAGTCTTTGAGGCCGCCAGGCTCCAAGCCTCAAATGTACATGACAGGAGTAGCCTGTGGAGGTCCTTTTACAACCGTTGACGTGGTACCTTGAGAGAATACCTTGAAATTCGTAGCGTTTGAAAATATTCCTGAAACAGGCAGCCTGGTTTTCCCAAACGTTCCTCACAAATATACATGAAACCACAAATGTATCGAAATCAAGTTTTTTTTCTCTATGCATGCACTCTGGTTTTTGAGGATGTCATATAAGGCAGAGACATTCGAAAGCTCAGCAAGGAGAAAACTAGCTTCGTATCTTGGAGTTTGGCATTCAATTAATCTATTCAGTCACTTTTTGAATGCCCTTAGTCATATTGCTTGCTTTAGACGTGATTGCATAGGGTAAATTCAGGAACATCAAGTTTCCAGCATTACAGCAAGGATTTTTATAGTACTGGCTTAAATGTTGACAATTACTGATGGACTTAAACTCTTTCTTAAAGGCTGTTCCTACAAGCATTACAAAGAACGTTAATCTGAGCTGGTTACTGAGCCTTCGGATACTGTTTCGCTTTGCTGCACTGTCTTTGGTTATTGAAGTTGACCTACATGTCTGGATTCTCTTAGGCGTCATGAACGCCACTTCTCACGCCCAGAATCCTTAAATGTCATGCCTTCTAGCCAATAGTTGTAATAAAATCATTTGCTCAAAAATACTGGTGATACTTTATTAAGGATTTCTCATGCATTTGAATAATTTGAAATTCAATAATATGTGTGTTTTCCCTCACCCCAGCAGCGTCATATTCCGACCGATTTCACTTTATATCGCATCACTGATTTGTTGGCTGATATCCTTTGATTTTACCTCCACTTATATTTAACAAAGAGTTGTAACGGTAATGCGTACACATCATTCCAACGGCCTTTCCCCTTCGGTAAGGTGAGTGTTGTTTCGTCGCAGATACTTATTTGACAGGAGTTCCTTTCAAGTTGGCCGATACCTGCGTCGGCTGTTGCTGTTGCCTAAACGCAGTCGCGCAATTCTCTGTTATCACAGGTAAAAATGTGTGGTCAGAACTCGCAGTCGCAGCAAAGTGCGCACCAACCTACAGCGTTTCCCATTCTTCTACAAGGAGTTTGCGCTGGTTTGCATGGTGATTTCGATTTTGAAGACCTTTTCCGGTAGGTAACTATGGGGGGTTTCGTTCCTAGTGTATGCTGCTCAGCTTCAAGCAACTTCTTGCTATGCAGTCAGATGGGATTAGGCGGCGCCATGCCCCCTACATTTCCATGGCAGTCATCTATGCGTGCATTTTACCGCTTAAATAAACTAGAATATCTGCTACTTAATTGTGAAATTCCTTGTAAGCATCTCTAAATGGGTAGAAATTTCATCCTTAAAGGCAATGATTAAGTAGCTTTGTTTAAGTGAATCACTTGGGGAAATTTATTGACTAAAATCGTACAAAAAATCCCTCCGACTTTGTATGCTATTCACTTAATTCATTGCGATCATCATATCATCTGAACTCAACAACCTATTCCACACTTCAAACGTCTCATAGAAAACTATCACTTAATTCAGTTGATCAGCGCATAGAGGAATCTAACTTTCTGTGGCTCAAGCTCTAAGTTATTAAAAAATACACTATAAAATGAGGTTATTTTAGCTATGTTGCTGGCTTCGGTCTGCTAAGTGAATTGGGGTCACACAAGACACCATAATAAAAACGGCCCATGTACATGAAAGAGAAGTTGGATGTAGCTAAGTAGGTCTGCCCAAGATGCACATTAATTATTGAATGGATGCACGCTTCCAGTCTGAGACAAAAATGAGATTTTGTACGGACAAATTTTTCCTACATCGTTGAAGTAAACATTTTAATGCCCGGTGTCTTACTCGCTATTATATGTGCGCCTCACTACCGTTAATTGGTGGTCTTGTCATAAGCGTCGAAAACAAAATCACTGTGAACATGGTATTGATTTTGTTCTAGCAGACTTGTTGACGGTCAACTTTATGACACCCTCAGACAATATGCCGGTTCGTGTTCAGCAATTCAAATAACAAAATAGCAACTTTCCTTAAAAAAACACATGTCTAACCGAATATATTTTCTTAAAAAATATGCAAAATAATGGCAAAAGCTGTAGCAGGGTTACCCTTAATGACCGCTTCCGTCGACATTTATGCAAGCCGCTGACAGGACTTTGAGGACAAAATTTAGTCGGTCTGTGTTCTCACGGTTTCCAAGTTTCATTCTGGCTCTTTGCGAAAAGGAACGCCTGAAATTGCCGACTGTTTTGCGTCAAAATGGACTGTAAGCTATTGAGGAGGGGGGTTCGTTGAATGAGATGTCATATTCACACGCACATTTGCGTACCACTTCAAAGCTGTCAAAATCAAGGTTGTATGTTCGATACACATCATAACGATCGTCAGAACTAAACCAACCCGGTCGCACGGTAACTGATCTCTGCATAAACATCCATTGAGACGAGTTCGCTGACGCAAGCGCATGAATCCGCAATTGTTTGAGAAATGGTATTTCAGAATTGTAGAAAATTCAGAAGTGAAGAATTTTTCATACAGTGATTTTCTAGCATTCAACAAAAAACCAACTTCTAGAGATAAGTTCGAAACCTTATCAGCAGAAAAAGGAGCCTAAACAAAATCACCGAATAGTTGGCCTATAAGATCATACCAAAACTCACCACATGTACGGACGGTAGCAGCTTCAGGCAGTCCGGCTCCTCACTAGCGATTGGCAGGGCAATCTGTGTGACGCTGCCCGACATGCTACATTCCGACTTCGACAGTAGTTTCACCCTCTCCGCAGAATTTTGCTTTGCATCCGATAAACCGCTATCCGACCCTGAACTCTCCTCCTCCGAGGTGATGGCGGCCACGGCAGTGGCAACGTTTGGACTCGAGATGACTTCGGCAGGCCCCCGGCATGTTGGCTGGGGACTCGCTGGATCGGCCGACAACTTCTTAAGCACGGAGGATAACGTGTCGGTCAGACTACGATCTGACCGGGTCGAAGTGAGATCGGTCGTTTGCGAGGTGGAGGGGGCTCGAGGCAGGTCCGGCGTGCCAGCTGTTCGACAATGCACAGACCTTACAATCAGAAGGCATAAAGGCAGAGCCAAGGAAAACAGGGCCAGGAAGTAGATGGAACACTCAGCTATAAATTTACTCCTCCACGCCCGACGCAAGTCCCCTTCAACTCCCTGATGGAACTTGGATGAGGCCTCCTCAAGTGCAGTCTCTATACCAGTAAAATAGGGATTCAGCCAGTCCGTGTCGTTAGGGTTCCGAGGGAGTGGCAAGGAGGCAAAGAGATTTTGTGTTTTCTGGCGAAGAGAGGTCTCCAGCTCCACACGCATCTTCGCAGCACCTTGCAACTGTTCGAGTACCTCGCTCACATTGAAGGGTAGAAGGCCAAGCATGTTGAAGAGCCCAAGACTGCTCTCCAGTCGAAACTCCTCAAAGAAGGTCCTCGTGCTGCTGGATCGGTCATGGAGCCCTCGTTCCAATCTTGTGACCAATTTGTCAAATTTTTCCAGAGACTGGGGTAAGAGCAGGGAGTTGCGACAGTCTGATCGTACGGCCGCCAGTTCCGCACTCAGTATGTGGCCACTCATTTTCAGGATGGAATCCAGTTTGTCAAGCGCGGAGGACAGTTGGGGTCCGTTGACTCTGAGGTAGGTGTGCCCACGTAGTAAATCCTCGACCATTTGCGCTAGATCACGTAACATGGCAAGAGCTGTCTCCAGATCTGTGTACTTCAGAAACTGGTCAGTTATTTCGCCAATTTCACCGAGTGCGGTTTTGCTGAGGTCAGATTTCAAACCCAGTGCCAGTTCATTGATCGTGACTTTCGATTTTTGGACTGTCGAATTGGCAAGCCGAAAGGAATCCATTCCCAACGCGTTCACTCGGCCAATAAGTGTGTCCGTGTCGGGTGACTGACTGCAATTTCTGGAAGTCCAGGTGCCAGAGCCCATTTGAGCAGAGGAAAACACCATTCCGGTGAGAAGTATCCCAAGAGAGCAGAGCCAAATGATGAAGAGGAGTATAAAAGTGCCCTCTAGGCAACGCGAAATGACAGCTTTGGTGTTTCGACGGCGTCGGTAAACAGAGATACCCGCGAAGAACTGAATGCATGGTGGAATGAGGATCCAAAATATGAGCAGCGTAATAATAAGATTTGATTGGGAAAGGGCACCGAAGAAGGCAGAGTTAAGAACTGTTGCCCCTGAGGAGGAGGAGGCGATCAGACCTTCTCCGCTAACGAAACTTGCTAGAAATCTTCCCAAAAAGCTGTATGGAGGACTGTCCCTGCACGCTGTAGGGAGGGAGGAGACGTTTGTTGCATTGGCACAGGGAGGTAATGAAGCAAAGTGTCTTGAGAGCCTTGGTATCACATATTCGCTGTCAAGCATTCCGCGGCTATTGTTGTATAGGCCGGCACTGGCTGTAATTCACACGCTGCTTCGCTCAGAGAGCGCTGGCAGCTAATGCACATGCGTGCGCATCACCTGACGCCAATGGGGGGGGCGAAGCCCACGTGCCACACGCGGGCTGTAATTGGACGAACCGGCTTTCTGAGTGTCCTGATTGGATGGAACTCAGTGGAGAAAAGTGATTCGTTGCCCAGTGCGACGAGCCTGTCGTAACAGCTGTTCTCCTGACGACAGTTCCGGTTACGGTGACCATGGCGCGCGAAACAATTTCCCAGGGTGCTAATTTTAGTGATTTCGGGAAAGGAAAAAGTGTCAATAACTGGCGCTAATGATGGTAATATCGTGTTAAGGAAGGTTAGCACACCAAAAGGCTGTTTAAGACAAACGAAGTACTTTTCAGGTTATTTAATCAGCAAGTGCTTCGAGAGCTGCAGTAGCTTAAAAGCCCTAATTTCAATTTTTTATTTAGAATTTTACTACTTAAGAGACTTGTGTACAAGAACTGTCGAATGCACACATGAGATTCAGTAATCTCAGATGGACAGGCTACGGTAGGTAGTTCAAGCACGGCAAACGTAGTTACGGAACTATTTCTAAGATACACATTGCATGCGCATTTCCCTTTTTGGCAACCAGCTATATAAACAAATAGTTGGCGTTTCTATGGCCTCGCCTCTTGGCCCCGTTTTCGACCGATGCACTTGTGGGCAAACTGGAGATATTTCAACTTAACGATCGGGTTGTGAACTTTCACATCACGGAGATTGTGTTTATGGTATCTTTTCAACAGACACAACGTAACTGCCTTCTTAGACGCCGATCAAATTCATGTCAGTGGCGGAAATGGTAGGCTTCCCATCTTTCTTGGACATTCTTGCAGTTAGGAGGCCCGATGGAAGCGTTTGAATGCGCGTCTTTCTGGAGAACTCTTGGCCTAGGAAATATAAGAACTACAGCAGCTTCTTGCCCCTTCAAAAGAAACACACCGAGTTCATTGCAAAGTGCTATAAAGATTGTTGGAATCGAGGTGCTTAGAAAGCCCCGGGCCTGTTTCACGAGAAGGGATATCCTGACGGATTTATTGCACAAAATATACTATCGAGACACCAGAAAAAAAACCATCGCAGTGCCAACAAAAAAAGAAAACTCTTGCCATCGATGTCCCATTTCAAGGGAAAGCGACGAAGAACTCCTGAGAAGACGCCTTGAGCACACTTTTTCCTGAATCAGGTCAGCAATAAAAGTTCGGGTATTATTCTCGACTAACCCTATTTTACACTCAAAGGATGAGCACGGGTTGGTAACTCAAACCACTTCCATGTGCATTTACCCATTTACTTGCTCCTGTGAATCAGAGCCTATTGATCACATGGGTAAGTGTTTATACAAATGCAAACGAGAGCATCTCCGGATAGGGCTGAGATTTGGCAAGATTTGAAACACAAACATCGTCATTCTCGCAGGTATTGCTAATTCCTGGTATCCTAAGAATCTCAATAAAGTCTTCTTTGTGATGTATAGGGCTCCACCGAACTACCCGAAACCGGTAGGGCAACTTCTGCTAGCAAGCGCATAAGCGGCTGCAATCAGGTACCGCAAGCCCGTCTTGTGCACACAAAATAACCTTGTGCAAGCTCTTCATTTACCATGGCCAAATATTTTTCAGCTGCAGGTAATTATCCCCGCCCTCATCCCCCTTCTCACACAGGTATCCCTAACCGTCTTCCCATCCACGCTAATCACCTGCCACCGACCATATTGAAGATCACTACCTCTTATCATCTTCCATGCTTCCCACATCTCACGTGAAAAAAAAACATGAATGACACTCGATTTTTATTCTTACTGACACGTTTTTCAATTGACTCAGTGGCGATATAAATGAACTGACCTGATGAGTATTTATCAAGAGAAAATGCGTGCTCGCCAAATGGTCTTCTACGCTAAAGTACACTTGTGGTCACTCGCAATATATATATACCGAAAAATTGGACGCGTTGTCTGAAATACGTGATCATAACTTCCAGGATTCAAGTTCAACTGTGGGTATTTGCAAATTTCAGCCGGAAAAAATAAGATAATGCCGGCATAATCAAAGAAGTATTCGAAAATAGGTTTTAAGTTGTTTCGAGTTTGACGACCAGTTGACGAGCCTACGTTTCCGGAGTTTTTCATAATTTGGTTTAATGAATTATTTCCATCAATCAAAACCTCCTTATTACGAGACAGTTCTGTATAAATCAGTTTGTGACCTTCTACATAAGGCATGGGGACAGAAAGCGCCACCACCACAGGCGTCTGTGTCAACTCCGGGGAAAATAGGATTAGCTTTAGAGTGAGTTAGGCATGGGGTTACATTTTGGTTTCGGTTTAAGGTTAGGGTTAATGTAAGGGTTAGGATTTAGGGTGGAGCTGGGGTTACGGTTTAGGGTAGGGATGTCTTGTGTGGCCGCATAAACAGGAAATGGGAATAGAAATCGCCCCACCCGCTTAAAATAGGTGGGCTTACGATAAATTTCAAGAAGCGTAAATATACCCGTGTCTTAATGCTAGCACTAACCGTTACATAAAACTAAACTGCCACATTAATCTAAACTCTGGCCCTAACCTAAACCGTAACCCTACAGTTAACGCGATAAAAGCATTGACCCTTAGCCTAACCATGAACCCAACCCCAACTCTGACATTAATCTCAAACTGAAACCTAACCCTACGCTTAACCCTAAAAATAATTTCCTTGGAATTAAGCGCAAAGTCATATGTATTGTGAGCGGAGCCTTTTCCCGTGTCCTGTTTGAGTGCCCATACAAGGCATCCTGTCCGGGTTTAGGTTTCTCTTCGGTCTAATGTTATTTTTAGAAGATGCGAAGATTTCTAGAGTCAAAGGAGTGACTGTACTCGCAGCACTACAATCATCAGGCCAAAACCTAAGTTGCAGGTACCTACAGAGGGCACCAGAATGAGGGGTATTGCACAGAGAAGCTCCAGTGGCTGGCACAGGCAGCAGTGGTCTCAGTTAGTGTTTACAGTCCGGTCTGAGAGAACAAGGCAGTGGTGGCAGCTGCTTAGCTAGGGCGGTTTAGCAAGTTAAGTGTTGTCCATTGGGTGTGTGCTACATTACCCGAGGCGGGGGGTGTCGCGTCTAGCGGCCCATTTTGTGTCGACCGAGGGGTGGCGTGTTCAAGTGGTGTGTGTGTGTGCGAGTGGAATTCGGTCAAGCGTCTGTAGGTCAGCGAGTGTGAACGCACTTTCTGCGAAATTGCAGCGACAGTGGGGCCTTGCACAAGGACAAAAATGGCATTCTTGGGTGTCGGTCATAGATTTACGCGTTTCTTATTTGGGCGAGGGCGTTTGTCTGCCCGTGTCCTGTTTAGGAGGCAACATAATTAATCCTTACTTAGAAATCTACCCGCATTCTCTGTCGTTTCGCCCTCTCCTTATATACTTGCACGCAGGTCAACGTTTAATCACTTCCGTTTCGCTATTCAGATCTGTTTACAAGCACAGTGTGCGGTTAATTGACTGCATATTACAAAGGTTTGGGTTTTGGCAATGCCCCCTCCCCCCCGGTCGCCAATAGACTTTCCATAAAAAAAGAACAGTCAAGCGGAATTTTTGTTTTGCCGGAGGACCGCCAGCAGATCTCACGATGCAGGGCCAGCAGAGGCCTTTTCATGCAGTCACTAGGTTTCCCAAGCTGTGGTCAATTCGCAGGTGGGCTTGTATCCTCAACCGCGGTAGATGCTCACGTCTGGTGTTCAAAAACTATCTCTTTGGTTTTTACAAGTTGTAACCGCGGACGAAGATACGAAAAGGCGAGTTGCGCAAAACAGCGGGCTGTAACAGCAGTTTTAGTGGCCTTATGCTTCGGATTCTCACCCAAACCCTCCGAGGGTCGTTGCAGATAAGTCAGCTGGACGCACATGGGGAGCATTATTAGAGGAAGCAGGTGCCATAGAGCTGCCTGCCTATAGTCTTCGCATTAACCTCCGGTAGGCATCATTGTTGGGGCCGTTCGTCCGCATACGAAGAGAGACGTTTGCCCGCGCGCCCTGCCCGCGTAGCTAGTAACTCAGCCCAAACAAAGCTTTGGTGTTTACTAAGGAGACGAGCGATCATTGTGCTCCCGCGAAAACAAATCCATTAAAAGCAACTGACACCACTGTTTCACACCTCCACTCTCATTTGACAGTTTCACCGTTTATTCCAACGAGGTTCGTGGTGTGTCCCACTACAGGATGTACGCAGGACATACGCTTTCTTGTGCGGGAATTGGGTTATAGTGAGTGATAGAAAACCTGCACAGCATTTTCCGCACTCTCTCCTTCTTCACCCGCCTGAACCCGGTGGCGAGATGGGGCATAAGAGGCTGGTGTGACGGAAACCTGCACCTAGGCGTCCCACCATACCCCATGTGAGGCACTTTTATAAGTGCGCATCCCCAATACCACCTGCCGTGTCCTGATCCAGCCCCATGTTAGTTCAGTGCATATACCACGCGGCTGTGGTAGAGGCGAAATGACTTGTGGTGGTCCGACTCTGTGCGCATGTTAAACTCTGAACCTCCCGCGACTACATGCACCTGTGCACTAGTGGCTATCTGTGCCTCAACAATCCCGGCTGTCCTCGCCGCCCAATCATCCTCAAGGCTCACTCACACAGGACTTCGTTGTGACGACTCCACACGGTCTCACACTTCGGACGCTGCTTTCGCTGCTGTCCGGCAGCCAACTTCTTCCAACCCCTCCTCCGATAGTTCTGTACAGAATACACTTTCCTCCCAACTGGCGTTCCACTTCTCTGTTCACATGCGGAACTAGGCCAGAAGGTCGTAGTGGCTAGGGTCTTCGCTAATAACTCAAATTGTTGCGGTAAACTAATTGCTTCATTCATTCACTCATTCCCCTTCTCTCTCTCTCTCTCTCTCTCTCTCTCTCTCTCTCTCTCTCTCTCTCTCTCTCTCTCTCTCTCTCTCTCTCTCTCTCTCTCTCTCTCTCTCTCTCTCTCTCTCTCTCTCTCTCTCTCTCTCTCTCTCTCTCTCTCTCTCTCTCTCTCTCTCTCTCTCTCTCTCTCTCTCTCTCTCTCTCTCTCTCTCTCTCTCTCTCTCTCTCTCTCTCTCTCTCTCTCTCTCCTCTCTCTCTCTCTCTCTCTCCGGACGCATGAGGTACCGATGTCAGCACACGTCCTAGCCTAATCTGTGGCCACTGCCCTCCGAGACAGCAACTCAGATTTATGTGCACAATAAACCTCCTCACATCAAGTGTCTTCTGCCCTTTACTTTCAGTTGAGACTTGACTTGATGAGTGCAGAACCATTGCAAAGCACCTGGCACCGATCAAACCCACTGAAATATTTCTGTAAGCCTCGCTAGTGCCACCCTTGACAATACTCGGAGATAGAATGGAATTGCTGTTAGGTAAAATATGTGTCAGCTGTTTGTGAGTCTTGGAACTGTAATAAAACACGGATTTGTGGCTGGAACCTGATCGGTGGGCTACGGGAATCACTCGTCTCTGACCCCACTAGCAGCCGCAGAGTGGCTAGGAATATAGACAAAACATGACCAACAAAGAAAAGGGGAGACTGGAATGGTCATTTCTAGCTTATTAGCCGTCGTCAGTTAGTCATACTCAGCCCCAGGTGGTGCACCAGCCGAGGCTCGAACCCGTGACCTCTTGGCTAGAAGTCCAACGCTCTATCCACCCAGCCATGGGCTTATTGTCTTGCCGGTTTCGATGGGAAATATTTGCATGGGGGGTGGAACCCACCGATCGGTTACGGGACTCACTCGTCCCGTTCTGTCTTGGCACTCACTCTCCAGTCCAGCCAGCAGCCGCACAGCAGACATTTTTGGATTATTAGTCGTTGCCATATTACACTTCAACCTAAACTTGCTTCACTGAACTTTTATGTCCAAAAAGCCCTGCTTTCTTACTCATTAAACTTTGAGAAGGAAAACTTTTCCTCCAAAATAAATAAGTAAATTGCGTTCAGATGAATTAGCCACTTACTTACGTCAAATTTGGAAGAACAGATGCAGACCGCAGGAAAAAGTGTGAATCCAATTCTCCTTTTTGAATCACCATATAGGCTAGGTCGCAAATGATGGTTTCCGTTTTGCCAGGACAGTCAAACCGTCCAGTTTGAACCACGAACGCCTCTAGGGTCGCGCTAACTGGTCGGTAGCCAGAGTTCCAAAGTGTGCTGTGCACAGCCAGATACAGAGAGAATGGGGTGGATCAGACGGTAAATAGAGATAGAGATGAGGGTGTAGACTTAAATCTACTCTCCCACGCTCCCTACCTGAACTCAACCCCTAGACCGCTCTGTGCCTTGTGGATGCGGTAATCCTCATCGACGTTTTAACGTCATCATTGAGTGCTGTTCATTATACCTGCGAGATTGCTACTGGTAGAAGCTATCCACAGTAATATAAACATGGATAAGCGCGCACATTTCTAATCTCTGCACCTCATACTAAGACTTGAATAGTTGAACTGCTTAAAAAGTGTCCGCATAACCCAAGGCCGTTATGATCAAGTATTTTAATATATCAATCGAATATATGGACTATGTTTAATTTTCCTGCAGCCCTAAGACTTATGCTGCCACCGAATAGGTAAGTAAGATAAGCATTCTTCCAAATATACCATCTTTATTATAGGCAGCCGAATATTGGCTGGATCACCGTAGCGTAATAAGGTGTTTATGGTGAACGTACTGCTGAAAGTATCATCCCGGAGTTCTACAACCGAGTGCAGATGACTACCCAAACAAAGAAAGTAATAATCCTATAAGCATGGATTTCTGTCCAGTCCAGAATAGGATAAAAGCTTTGGTGCCAACTAGAGTTTCATCATAAGAGCTGGTCGTTCGCCTGGTCACACACTATACACCACGCGCTCGCGCACACACAAGCTGTCTAGGAACGACTTACTTTTTCCCCAAAAGATTACTTATCTGGGCTAAATAAGAAACCGAAACCCGAGTACTGACCCGCCAAATTTTACGTTGCGATAACTTCAACAAAGCCGAGAAGCGTTCTTAAAAGAAACAGAGAGGGCACATTTACTGAAAACGTCCTCAGTTAACAGGGCTAATCTGTAATGAGAGGGAGGCGGATTTACAATGGACAAATGCTGAACATCAGGTAAAAGTAGTAGTGTTAAGATTAATATAACTACTGGTTTTTTGCCTCGATGGAATTTTTTAACTAAAAAGGAAGTTTGGAAGAAACATTTAAGTATATAATAATGCATACAGAGGCCCTTTTTGTCGTTTATTCGTTTGTCTTTCACACCCATGAACAGCTATGCTACCGACCTAATATGAAGCACATGTAAGTGTGCTTAGTTTTTTATAACAGTGAATATTTCGGAATTTTCTTCGATGGCTGTGGATGAAAACAAACTCATTCTGCAATGCAGAACACGGAGCAGATGACCTGCAAAAGATCCGTTCTTTGGGTACCAAACCCCCTGAAACTAAGCGATATTTTAGCAGTTACTTCAGATCTCTGCGCACATCCGAGCCGGTCAAATGTCCACTCATTTGGTACGTTTATGTCACCGGTTTCCACTACTTTCCTAAGTTAGGCTCGTTAAACTCATTGGATTGTCAAATTTGCTTTTTTCCTTTACTGTACTTCAGAAAATTTACAGCAGGCTACAATTTTTTTAAATATAGCTGGGAATGGCTAAAGGTATACTCAATTGAAAGCCATGTCCTATACGCACTAACACGACAGTTCGACCGTCGTAGTCCAACGCTGTCTACCGTATGCTTCACAGCAAGGTGGAGCAGGGACGGTGACTTGAGCGTGGGTTAGTTTTAGGTGATAGAAGACTTGCGCTGCCGCTGCCGCACACACACTCTCTCTCTCTCTATCTCTCTTCCCTCACCCGCCTGTGCCCAATTTTCATGACAGAGGCAAGAAGACCGGAGACGGGAGCGGGCGCAGGTGGCTGGCGAGACCGGAGCCGCCCCTAAGTGTGCAGCCACATCTGGCTTGAATCTCATGGACTGGGAGTGCCCTAGAGACCACATTACGAAGGAGCCGTTGCAGCCTGACTCTCAGTCCGCCAGTCAGCCACTCCACACAAACACACTATGGGCTGACCGCGAGGTCCAAGGTATGCCATTAGTTGGCAAACCTCCAAGCAAAGGCTTTTAGCGCACCGTGGTAGCCTCAAGCGCGTCAGATTGTTTATGGTGAGGAAAATGCGCTGAGCTGACGAATTCGCATCAAAGATCAATGAGAAAGATTTACACTTTGAATGTACTAATTTGTTACAATGGCTCCTTCGTAACGTGGTCTCTATGGCACTCCCAGTCCATGAGGAATTTCAGTCACTGACTCTAGGTAATCCTTTTTAAACAAAAATCAGCTTTTTAGATTTCCAGTTAAAATGCTGTCAGGTGTATCTTATACTGCTTTATACGATAAGGCTTATTTTAAGATTTCAGCAGAGAACTGCAAGATTTGGAGCAATACAATGAGAGCAAACTTTCTGTTTCGTACGGACAACGAAATTCTTCTCAGTGGCAACACAAAAATTAAAATTCTCGACTTCTCCTCGTGTTTTGCACAAGAAGCAGAGACCAGTCCTTGAGGATAAGGCTGTACCTTGCAGACTAATCTTTGCGCAACCTAACCTTCTGGCTTTTTCATTATGCAGGCCTTCTTCACCAATTGAAAAGATTGTTGCCCTCCCCTTAGCAACCCCTCTTTTTCCTTGACTCTTTTTTCTCTCTTCGCGGTAGCTCTCGGTAGCTTTACCCAAACTAACGTTGCAAAAAAGGTTGGCAGGTTTTGCTGGGCTCAACTGGGTGATTGGCACATTGATGCAGCTCTGACTTGCGAGGTCCTGCTTGGCACGCCCTACGCGTTGCACTCCATTATTGGCACGCAATATTGTACTCACTCCTTTTCTCTAATGTGGTTGGATGTTTTTGAATGCATATCCCTGCAATCACTCTTGTGCATGCAGTATTCCAAATACAACACTTAATTTTGAGTGCCTTATTACGTAAATCATACTTAAGAGGAAATGACGTCCCAATTAAATCCCATACCGGACGGGGATGGGCTGTTTCTATTTTGCAAAAATCTAAAATACCTGTATATTTGGAATAAAAACCTGCGTGCTCGACACACATTGTATACCTTCCCTAAAACAGATTTCTGCAGCGTCTTCGGCTCAAAAAATACTTCAGTCAATGAGCTGAGGTGGCATATGGTTGGCTAACCATACTAAGCCCCTTGATAGCATGAAATATAAATAGCCATGCGAGCGCCTCAAAAATTTACATGATTACAACGCCATTGCAAACTGTCATATGTTTCTCCTTCAGTTATTGAATTAGCACCATTGCCTAACTTTCTACGCAACGTTTCTGTAAATCAGAACTGAGCTTATACAAGCATTTGCCGTCAATCCACTTGTTACCCACTACTCGAGTAGCCAAATTTTCAGAAACCAACTGTAAAAGTGATAATGTGCACGAATTCGATTGTGATTATGTTATTTGTAAAATTTCGACGAACCGTGCGTCCGCGTACTCATGTTGGCGTAGAGCACAGATAGGCACCGATTGCAACTTATACCAGAAAGCAATCAGCACTCGCGAACATTATGCGATTGTTCTGCTGAAACGGGTGGAGTTCAGCCTTAATATTCATTTAAATCCTGTGGTCGAACCTAAATGGACTTACCTGAGGTTTTCTCTCTTAACATCCCATGTTCTATTCTGACAGACTTAAGAGATAAACTTTGGGGAGTTGGGGTACACGGTAGCACTGCAACCAGAGTGGTGCGACCTGTCTAAATCACCACAATCAGTTTGAAGCCTCTCGTCGTGGCAGAAATGTGATGCTACAAGTCACGTACAATGACATTCCGCTAGGAAGGCAGGGGGGTTCTGACACTATTAAGTCACGCACGATAGAGGGATAAAAAGAGAGGCATAGCGAGAGGGAGGGTGCGAGAGGAAGAGACAGAGAGGGAAGGGAAAAGATAGAGTGAGAGAGAATCGGAAGCTCGAAGTTACCTTCCTTTCATGTACTTATCAAGTCAAATCTATTTGCGGAGTATGATAGGGGACAATGATGAAAGTTTCTGGAATCATAAACGAGGTGCTATCATGACGAAAGTGTGTAATAGGGCTTACCTTAAAAGCGAGGTCAATATCGCGCCTCAGATGACGTGAACTGCTGAAACCGGGGGTCTATGACTGTAGGACGGGTGTATGGGGTGTCTAAATATTGGTCACCATGCCGGTAGCAGTAAGCCGCTCCATTTGAATTGTGCAGATGGTGAAAGCTCCAAACAGCCCTAAACTAGCGCCCAACTCTGATTTGTGCCTCCTCAGAGCTAAGCTCTGTCTATCGGCCACATTCCGACAAGTGCCTTGACCACCGAACTAAACCGGGTGACGATATACGGTGTTGCGTGGCCCCACAACCGGTAATGCGGTTCCCATCCCCCAAGCCCCAAGCCCCCTTTCAAAAGTCCTACGGAGGGGGTGACTCGCGATCCAACAGGCTGCCCAGGAGAACATGGGTCGCTCTTTCATTAAACCAGACAGTGACCGCTAGTGACGCAGGGCAGTCACCTGGGATGACCTAGTAGCCCTATTTAGGGACAGCACTGTTTACCTCCTGGCGGAGGAAGAGGCTCGAAAAGGTGCCCTGAACAAGTGCTAGGATCCCATGCGCTGCATGTGAACCGTGGCTAGCAGATGCAACACTCGCGGTCGAGAAAACCAAATAAACGGCAAGAACTCTTTTCCCCTTTCCCCTGCGGTTGCTCTTTAGACTACTCCAGGAACAACCGGTCGTAACGAAGAACGGTGCTGGTTACTCGAGAGCTGGCGCGCTACAAGATTGACATCGCTGCTATCAGTGAGATCGGGATATTTTGACAGGCTCAACGGGAGGAGGTGGGTGCAGGACACACCTGCTAGAGCGGCCACCGAAGGGCAGAACGACGCGACGCTGGCGTCTCCTTGGCCTTCCAGAACAACATCGTGAAACGACTGTCCTGTCTGCCGCAGGTCAGTACTGACCCTGCGCCTGCCTCTTCGGGGACCTAGGTTCACCAGCATCATCAGTGCCTACGCCCCCAATGAGAAGAAGATTAAATTCTATGAGGAATTGCACGCCCTTCTGGCGTCTGTGCCGAAGGCGGACAACCTGGTGTCAACGGCTGCAACGATAACAGACTCCTTCTTCAGCGAACCTGCACGGAACATCACCTCCTGTTGAACAACACCTTTTTCCACCTTCCGCCGCGGGAGAAGGCCACGTGGATGCAGCCTCGGTTGCGGTGCTGACAGCTGCTGGAGGCGAGATCGACAGGACATGCTGGTTACCAAGGCGATCTGTGATGTCATTGGCTTGACTTATCACCACCTCGTCATCTCCAAAATAAGGCTCCGAATGCCGAGCACTGCAGAACTGCCCTCAACTGCCCATCAATCATATCCGACGCTGCCATTAACCGGCTCCCTAAGTGGAAATAAACATCGAGCTCGATTTCCTGCCATCCTTTACAAAAACCATCTGCACCGTGCAAGAACTCTCCAGTGGGAAGGCACTCGGCTACGATGCGACACCAACTGGAAGCTACAAGCACGGTGGTCACTGACATCACTAACTTTAATATTTGTTCTATTAGTATTACTAATAGCGATGGTAATTATATTAGCGTCATTTTTGTAGTAAAATTTCTAGTTTTAGCAATGGGCATCGTAATGGTCGTTATAGTAGTATTAGTAGTAGTAGTAGTAGTATTAGTAGTAGTAGTAGTAGTATTAGTAGTAGTAGTATTAGTAGTAGTAGTAGTAGCAGCAGTAGTAGTAGTAGTAGTATTAGTAGTAGTAGTAGTATTAGTAGTAGTAGTAGTAGTAGCAGTAGTAGTAGTAGTAGTAGTAGTAGTAGTAGTAGTAGTAGTAGTAGTAGTAGTAGTAGTAGTAGTAGTAGTAGTAGTAGTAGTAGTAGTAGTAGTAGTAGTAGTAGTAGTAATGTATAACGGGGTGTAGTAACACTCAATCCCATGTCGTGAGAGCTGGGATTCGTGCCACTGGCCCTATCCTCTTGTTATTATGTTACAATATTGGTCAAGTGTTTTTTGTGTGCCAGGGAGGATGGTGGTACGCTTAGGTGCGGATTTTCACCGTTCCAGTCTCCTGCGTCTTCTCCTACCGCCGGTCTACTTGGCTCCGTCATGACCCCGGGTCCGGAAGGAAGATGAGAAGGAAGAGGGAGTGCGGTGGATGCATCGCAAGTCTACTATGACTACGACAGTTCGACCGTCGTAGTCCGACGATGTCCACCGTATGCTCCATGGGAAAGCGGAGCAGGGACGGTGACTTGCGCATGATTTAGTTTAAAGTGATAGTAGACTTTCGCTGCATCTCCCGCACTCTCTCCTCCTCCCCCACCTAAGCCCGGTGTCAAGACAGAGTCAAGAAGACCGGAGGCGGGAGAGAACGCAGGTGGCTGGCGCGGCTGGGTCCCCTAAGTCCAAGCCGCCCTTAGGCGTGCCACCACACCTCCATGTTCGGCATTTGTTATGGGAGCGCAACCCGAATAACGCCTGCCGTGCCCTTATGTGGCCCCCGTGTTGGTACAACGCATCTACCACGTGGCCCGTTTAGGGGGCACACTATGACTATAATCTAATTAAAACGTACGTCACCACGCTTGCTATCAGCCTGTCGTGAAGCATGTGGTGGATGTCGTCGAAACTCGACGGTCGAACTGTCATGGTTGTGTGAGCTGGCGCGCGTGCTCGAGGGGGTTTGTATGATGATCGAGCTAGCTCGTCTGTCGCCTCCCGGGATGGCGTGGCGTGCTTTAACAACTGGCACGTTCACAAAGCCGACTGACCTTGACGCGGTAGACATGCGGGCTTGTGTGAACACGTTCAAGCCCTGAAACAAAGAAGGGGAGCGGTGGTTTGGCTACTGCCAGACTATTGGCCCAGTGGTCGGACTAGCATTTCTTAGGTGTGTCCGCAAGCATGCTTGGCGGGGAATATTTTTGCAAACCTTTTACATTTTACCGATGAGCACCTTTCCTCTACCTACTGTTTTAATAATACTCATGAAAATCTCGTGGTAAGGATGTCTTGTATGGCCGCCTAAACAGAACACGGGAAGATGAACAACCCACAATACATGTGGTTGTGCGCAAAATTCCGGAGCATTAGGCTTAGGATTAAGGTGAGGTCTAGGGTTACGTTTAGGGTTAGGTTTTAGTTTGAGGTTAAAATCGGATTTGGGGTAAGGGTCAGGATTAGTCTAAGGATTCGGGTTACTATTGCGTCAACTGAGGAGTCCAGGTTTAGGGTAGTCGCTATTCGACTGCCTGCGAGAGCTCTAGATTGGGTCCTAAGGCACAACGGGACAAACATGTTCCGTAACTTCATCAGTGAACACACTTTCATTGTTTAGGGTAGGGCTAGCGTTAAGATAAAGGTTTAAATTTAGTTTTAAGCTAGGATTCTCTTTAGGGCTAAGACAGGGGTATATTTACCCTTGCTGGAGTTTATCGCAAGGCTACCTATTGCAAGTGGATGGGGGTTCCTTTTCCCGTGTCCTGTTTAGGCGGCCATACCAGGCATCCCTACCGATCTCACTATCTGAGTAGTTTACCTTCGCCCATATTTGGAAAGCCAAACAAAATTCCCTCATTGTTTATAGAGCGCTAAAGCACAGCATTCATTTCCTCTACTGGTTTAAAGGTAAGCTTACGGCCCCTCGGGACTAGTTAACCTAAGGGTGGGGGAGAGAGAGAACTGTGTGTCGCTTTTGTAATGGCCGTAACTACGGGGATTTTCTGATATCTTATTACCGAGTACGCACTGTAATTAATACTTATTCAAATGTTCTGACCCTCCTTACATGGGTGTGCGTGTTACTGGTAAGCTGCTTTAGGAAAATTAACAGTCATCGCGGTTCAATGTGAGCCTCCTTCCACATTGCAGACTGCTTCCTGTTAGAAATTGAAGAGAAAACAGCTTTCTGAAACCGCAGACAAGGCCGCATTTGCTCGGTCGTCTTGACTTAATTGGTGGTAAACACTCCCACCCTGGGCACATAGCGTCGGGCAGCATGAGTGGGCGGATGGCCGTGGATTTGCTCACTCACCAGACGAAGCCATAAAGGCGCACCAACTAAAGCTATCTGTGACGAACTGACGTCAAGCGAGTGCATGCAGGGGCGGAGCCAGGACTGGATTTCAGTTTTGGTGTTCCATGGACGACAGTAAAAAAAGGAAAATCAGTGAGAGTTAAATAAATACTACTGTTCGTCTGTGCGCTTGCTATTCTAGCTGTACTAAAATATCGGGAAAATAGAGCTATATCGAGTGAACTAATGGATAGACCTTACCTAATCACTACAGTGAAACCAGAAGGGAGAGTTTTTAAAAAAACGCTGGCGGGTTTGCCAGCACAGGTAGCAGCCGACTCGGATCGGACCAGGAAGGGTGTATAACGAAAAGGGATCATGTCAGAAAGACAGAAGGAGATTGTGTCTGTCCGGTTTGCTGATAATATCGGTAAATCCGACCGTTCGGCCGTCACGAATGGCGACGTTTTCGAAATCGTGAGGTCGTCAAAACGAAGGGTTCTCAACTCAGAAGTCATGGAAGACGGATTAGTTAGGACAAGCTTTTCTTGAGTGGAACAGTGTCCAAGAGCTCTGCCAGTAGTTGTTTGTAAGTGGTCTCACCAGGTAAGTTGTTGCTGTGTGTTTGTCCGCTGTCGGGATTACTTGAGATTCCTTGTTCAGATTACTTGACCGTGCCTCTTAAACGGGCCGCGTGGTAGATGCGCTGAACCAACACTGGGGCTAAATCAGAGTGCGGCAAGCGTTATTATTTGGGATGAGGTCCCATAACAAATGCCGATATGGGCACGCGTATGTGCAGGCTCATGCCGCACCCCGCTCTCCCACTCCATGGGAGATTATTCATCTGCGCCCGAACCAGCTTCCGGTCTTCTTGACTATGGCTTGACACCGAGAACAGGCGGGTAAGGGAAGAGAGAGTGCTTTAGATGCTGTGCAAGTATACTATCACTTCAAATTAATTTGCGCACCCGTCACCGTCCCTGCACCACCCTTCTGCAGAGCATACGGTGGACGTCATCGGATTACGACGGTCGAACTACTGATTACTTGACCCCTGGGCGTCATTTGTCGTCTGCAGCCAATCAGTGAAATGAGGCACGTTGATTGGTTTCGAGCACTCTCGAGGCTGGAGCCATAACACGAGCGGTCCCACGAGGAGCGTAAGACTGACGGCGCGAGTCAGCGGCTGCGCCGGCCTCCACGTGAGGCGACTGCCTTGACCAGGAACGGCGGACTAAGCGGCACGCATGGGATCGAACTGCCAAAACGCCTACCGCGTGCCCCATTGAGCGTACGCAGTAGCGGCGATTTGCGCATAAAATAATTTATGCTAAGGTGGAGTTGCGCAGAACCTACGGCACTCTTCTACTCCTCACTCACCTTTCTTCGATGTCAGGACGATATCATGATTATCGGAGGTGGACGTGGTCACAGCGCCTGCTGAAGCCAGATAGTCCCTCTACGCGTCTCTCGCACACAAATTGGTCCCCATACCGCCTTCCCGGCTTTCACGAGGGGTCTCGGATTTCTCAGCAATGAGAATTTCCTAAAGACCACAGCAAGAAAGCGTCATTGCAGTCTGACGGAGGGGGTGAATCGAGTTGCCATGTCATTTGAAAACCCTCCAAGCCACGACTCATGACGCGTCCGATTGATTATAGCGAGGTGTCGTGAGGATGGATCTCTCGGTGTCGGTGGCGGTAGCGATGCCTTGAATGGCCACCTAATCAGGACACAGGAATATAGCACGCCCAGAATACCTGTGACTTTGCACTAAATTCCGGGAAAGTGAGGATTAGGTTTAAGGTTAGCGTTAGGGTTATGTTTAGGTTTGGGTTTAATGTCGGAGTTGGGGGTTAGGGTCAGGATTAATATAAGGGTGGAGTGTTCTGTCCCTACAAACTGGCTGTGCCGGGGGACACGTTGGCCCAGACTGGGAGCTAAAATGACAGACGGCACGCGATTTACTGGCTGCGCAGCTTCCGCTCGAGAGCGTACTTACTGGCGTTTATGCTTGTGACGCGGCCTCAAGCGGTAGGCATCCACGCCGCGTCAGTCAACCCGCCAATCCCGTCATCAGTCAGTTTTAAGGCTGGTAGAGCGAAGAGAGTGTGCGATCAACAGTGGGGAATCCATTCTCACGAAACATCAGCGTGGCCCTCGGTATAGTAAATCTGGCACGCTTGGAAGATTTTCAACAGACATGGCCACTTGGTTTCCATCAGTCAAGCTGCTTTCTATGGCTTTTATGACACACCTAGGCCCTTACCACCTCTCAATAGATGAAGCCTGATGCAAACAAGGGCCGCGTTGGCGGAGTCGGGTGTTTGAAGCGTAAAGACTTGCTGTTTAGCCTTATCAGCCCTTGCACCAGCGTATACTTCAGGTTGTATTTTAGCGTTCTTGTTATCGGAGCAAGGGGTGTGATGATGGGGCGGCTGTGTCACTACAGTTAAAGCAACAAACAGATCTTAACCAATAAGGCTGTCATGGCCTTGTCCTGAATGAAAAGGAGAGAGTTTGGGTGCGAAGTGAAAGAGCCTAGCATTCTGTACGGAATGAACGGAGAGGCAGGTTTCTGCGCAAAATAATTGAGTGGCTCCAATCTCCAGTGAGCGACACCGCATTATCGCATCTAGTAATAATACGCACTCTGTTAATATCCCTGCAGATACTAATGTGCAGATCATTTCTAAGCTTGCTGTTTTCTTTCAAAACATGGTATTATTAACGAATTGACGCTAATATTTGAAGTCCAATATTCGCAGTAAAGAATAAGCGTATACGTTCACAGGAATCATGGCTTTATTTATCTGAGCTTTCGTTCAATCGATATATCGATCTGTCGCTGGCGTACAGAACCCTCCGCAGTCACCTCCGGACTGGCGCAACTGGTGTCTGATTGGCCCCTGCTTCCTATAAATGTTGCTTGCTTTTGTTGTCTCTTTTATTTCTGACGATGGGCTCCAGTAAGAGTTTGAAAGCTCATACGAATAAGGTCATGATTCCGGTAAGCCAACAACCTTCTTCTTTACATGGGATTGTTATATGAGGTTGTAATGATAACTTATATGGCCCCCTAAATAAGACAAAAGAACAGGAACGGTCGAAATAAAGGCACCTCGGTGCCAATTACCAGGGAAAATAAGGATAGATATATAGATAACGGTTAGGGTTAGGTTTAAGCTTAAGGCTATCTCTGAGGTATGTTAGGGTTAAGAGCAAGGTAGTGTTAACTTTAGGGCTTGGTGGAGACGTGGGGTTACAATTAGGCTACAGCTTAGGATTCAGTTGAGGTATGACACGGGAATATTTACCCTTTCCTAGAATTATGCGCAGAGTCAGCTCTACTACTTGGGAGGCGGTCATATAAGCAATTCTTAACGATCAGTTCTGCTTCCAAAACAATAGGGCTAATATTCACAGGCCTTATCCCCGTACCGGTCTTTTCCTTTGCAGTGTATGCCGCCCGTAGGGTCTGGACATCACGCCACGTGCGCGAGAAAAGCAACCGCTCAAGGTCACAGACGCGTGTTCAGACCTCCCTTGTCCTGACGGGTCACCTTTCAGCCTATTAAATTTCCCCGTTCCGTATCTATCAGATGCCCCGCTTGTGCTGTCTGCCGTTTTCAGTACGCGTCCTGTCTACAAGCAGCGTTCTGTTTTTCTTACATAAAACCCTTGTTGTTACAGTTTAGGCCCTAGCTATTACGACCTTCAGACGCGGTCCCGAATGAAAAAAGGAGAGGCCAGACGCCAGCAGACATCCATGAGATAGGGCCCGTTATGCGCAATCAGCCCACACTGCGTCCCCAAAGTTTTACAGGAGTAAATAAGCGAACGTTCTCAAAAAGAAGGCAGATGGTGGTTTAAAAATTAATATTACGTTGTTTGGAAATATAAGCTTTTTTGTTTTTAGAAAAGTGGTGAATTTCGAAAACGTAAAAACCGGGTTAGCTAATTAACCTGAGGTTTTTAATGTATAGAATGCTTGCCCATGTAAACAAACGAGTAAATAAAACACCACAAGCAAAATTGCTTTTGAAAATAGTCCTTTAGTGTGTATTCCGCGACAGTTTTTTCCAGAGTAAGGGCAATGGAAAGTATGGCCGTTATCAAGCAGCCTAAATTTCAAGGAGGTATTCCAACACGGTTTCACGAGAATTTGTGGTTTCTTCTTCCGTATATACATTGTTTAAGATGCGTTGAACTAGGGCAATCAGATGTTCGCTTGATTGCGCCGCCAGGGACGTCACAGGAATAAAAAAATTCATAAGCTGACATGCAGATAGGCCAATCAGTGAATACTAAATTTAATTAGCATTTTTAAGGTGAAATCCTAAACATACCATTTTAAGCATATTAAGAGAACATTCCTTTTGTTAAATTTCTTCATAAGTATTTTCGGATGTTTTATTACGACGAGTTTCAAATCTTCCTTGAAATGGTGGTAAATATTTTACGTTTTCCTGTGTTTTCTGTCTATTGCCCATAAATTTAGATTCTGTTATTGGTGTTTTTCAAACCTTCAAAATAAGATATTTCTTAAGGGATGTACCGAAATAGCGAGTTCTGAGACATTCCTTCCAGTACAGATGGCCATTTGGGTCCTATCTATAGGCTCACCCAAACATGAAAACTCGTTGCCGAAAAGAATAAACGCCCACAGCGTAATTCGGCAATAAATATGCGTAAGATCGATTTACAAAACTCTTACAAGTTACCTCTTTAAACACACTTCAATAAGATATTTCGTTGTCGAATGTTTGCGTACTGAGCCGTTTTACAAGATCAAGTCAAGAAAAAATGAGGACGTTCAACTGGTTTTTCGCCTTCGCTGAAAATAAGGGTATACAATGTCTGCGGAAAATGAATGAACACACTTATTTCTTTCTATTGGAGCGTTTTTCGGAATAATTGCTTACTTTTTGGCCCAGTTCTAAGATTGCAAATGCACAACCGAGTGGCCGAATTTATACTGAGATTTTACGATGAAATGTCAATCTCCTGCCCTTTCCGCTTCAATTTTCCGTATTCATTAATAGTTTCACTGCAGATAAATATTGTCTGAACATCTTTCGTGTACGGCGTGACAGAGAAAACTGACGGCATGTGGTGACTTTTCGTATATAAGATTGTTTACAGTCCCAATTATCGGTGTGGTAAAACAAAATACACACACACAAGTTTATTGCTGATTTTTTGGCATAAGACATCACAGATCTGCAAAAATAAATTTTTAAAATTATATTCATCCTCGTCTTCCCGAAAACAATGCAATTTCTCATATTTCCACTTACCTGATTTTCGTGAATGCAAGATCAAAATTTTCCGTTTTCTGAAGGGATATATTTAAAACTTTTCCAGCTTATACTTATATTAGTTTACAGTACAAGGTGCAGCAGCGTAGGAAAACACCAAGAAATCAAGAAACGTCGGAGTTGGCCCCATTTGGTCCAGTTTTGCATTCAATACAAATATCTGAAATAAACTCTTTCCTTAGTTTAACAGCTTTTTGTGCCTCAACTCAGGGCAAAGACACCACTAACAACTTCAGATGTGTGTATAATATCACCTTAAAGTTTGAGGAGGACATTTCAATAGTTAAGCAAAATACTGTAGGATTGTATTCTGCACATAATGTTTGTATAAAGGGTCGCAGCAAGTTGGCAGCCAGGCTAGGGTTAGAGAGAGAGAGAGAGAGAGAGAATAAAATAAAGAAGACCGGGTACGCAAAAAATAAAAGGTATTCATTGTTGTTGTTGTTGTTGTTGTTGTTGTTGCACGCTCCTAGTCACTGAAGTTTGGCTGATATTGTCTGAAGTCCAAAAAATAGTTTTGTCTACTATGAGGGATATAAAAGTTTGAGTGAACCGTTTGAGTGAACTCGTAGTTGTTGCTGTTGTTGTAATTTTTGAAATGGATAGTTCTATGTGAGAACCTGATTTTCCATCAAGAAAGGTCGCACATATCCACGTTGTAGTGTCAGTAATTAACACGAATAAAAAAAGATGATATTTCAGGTTCAGTTACCCAGTGTACAAGTCTTATGCGGCTGCTACGCTTCATTTGAAAGTATTTAATGCAAGGACTTGTGAAAAGTCGAGCACCTTTATCCCCGTAGACTTCATGTTTGGTTAGAACTTCTCCACAAAAGTAAAAGGCCCGATTTCATGACAAATCTAATTCGCAAAACTATGCTAGCATGCGTATTGATGAACCGAAACCTCCTTCTCTGTTTCATGAACTCGCAAATAACCGGCGAAAAACTCTGGTTGGAGCGTTTTTCCGTCAACCCCTGAAGGGCTGAATGCCCAACGATAGCAGCCCTACGCAGTTCCCTTGAATTCCTTAAAAGATATTCCAGGGACCGAGGTTTGGGCGGACGTAAATCCTTGATCTGCCAAAAATAGGAAAGGAGGCAGTGCTTGCTCGAGAAAGAGGATGTTGATGGAGTCGTAGTACCGACTTTCTAAAATGAAGTACACCTGGTCAGTTAATGCGGGCAGCGAAGTAGCTCATTCTCGGTTTGATTTGGCAAGTTTAACTTAAAACTGCAAGTATCAACGCCTTCTACCAGAGAAATGGCAAAGTGCCTCCAATTCGTGGATCGTTTCCGTCAGCACCTGCACGATTGGACATGGCACTAAATATCTGCCATATTGCACGTGGTCTTGTCCATGGTTGGGAGCCTATTCCCGTGTTAACCGTAAACCTAGCACACCGTCATAAGATTAACTCTAACCCCTCTGGAATTGACGATTTTGTAGGACAATGACGAGGAATTTGATCTGTAAAGTTGAGGAGGGAAACGTTGCTGGGTGCCCTTTGGCTTGGTAGTAAGTTTATACCTGAATTTCTGAGGGGGGTGGTTTCCCTTTCTTCCCACAGCATAGAAAGGTGAAACAAACCTGTCCGTGTGTTGGTGGCGGTTGTTATCTCGCCGCCCTCGGTGGAGAGTTGCCGCGCTACCTGTAGGAAAGAGAGCATCTATTCGATGACCGGTTGACGGCACCTTTGAAGTCGTCTGCCAAGCACTCCGACTTTTAACCCTTCAGACAGAGCAGTCTTACGCCGTCAGGACTGAATTGGGGTGCAGGCCCTTTTGCTTGAACGCCGTGTATCGTTTTGATCGTCACAAATAATTCCCAGCTCATCATGATCGGCATGTCCTCTTACGTTTTCGGCTTTTCGAGTGAGCCCCTCGTTTTGACATTTCCCTAGGCGTCAAAAGTGTGCTGTTTTATTTTTTTTAGTTCTACGGTTGGCATACTTTGGGTATAGTCTGCTTTTGCCAGATATCCGGCGTCGGAGTTATCCCTTTTTGTCGTCTAAATAAAGTAACCCGGTCACCTGTGACACACAAAGACGGACTGCCAAAGCATCATAGCTACTTCACCCAAATTCATCCTTAGCTGATGGGCAGGCTCGGACAGTCAGCCCGTGCAGTGAGGAGTACATAAACATTGCAATTTAACGCATTCCTCACTATAAAAAATCGGATGCGTTTGTAAATTATCACAGGGACCAAAAGTAGTGGCTTGGTAAGTTGACAGCTGACTGGATAACTCCGTCCTTCTGGTCAGTACTGTAAGGTGGCCTACTCCTAAACATCGGATAAGGCTCAATTGCTTCATTTTTAGCGTAGGCTGGATAATACGCCCATGAAGGTGAGACCCGAGGCTTCATTTCTATCAAGCCCAGGTGGGTCGTGTGGGGTCCAGGTGCTGTGTGGCACGCGTAGATGGGCCGTTTAGATGTGTCAGCCATTGTGCCAGATCCCATCTCCGGTCATCTTGACATTTTTACCGTCGGGGTCTGGTAGGTGAGGGAGGAGCGAGGGCGATAGGAGCTACGAAAGTCTTCCTCACCATAAGCTGCTTCACGCGCAAGTCACTAGTGCTGCGCTCACTCCACTCAATCCACCTCACTCGCTAACGATCGAACTATCGTCGTCCCTTGGAGCCGTGCAACTGCCAGAAGTCAATCGGCATTCAGCCGTATCGACCAAAACTTATTTGACTTACCTGGCGTTTAACTACCCTGCGGTCGCCTGTGGAGTTGAATTTATAGCCTTACCTTTGACGTGACAACATAATTTTCTGCCCAGCATTTGGCACCACACATCGCCTTGGTTACTGGCATATCGCGCTGATCATGCCTCTTAACCAGCATGTGGTCCTATAGCTGTCCGTGCCGCTAGTATCCAAGTTGGCTTCTCCCGGTCGGATGGCCGAAGAAGGAGTTGGTGAGCAGAGGATTATATTATTCACAGACCTGCAGGAGACGGCCATGGTTTTGAAGCTGGGGACAGAGCACTTCCTTCCTTATACAGTGGTCTGTACCAACAATTGATTTTTCGAGCTTAAAAGTAGTCGTCGGGAGAGTATGTGCTTTTTTGCTTTGGCTTTAATAAAACTGAACAGAGCTCAACTCACCATCAGTTTAAAACCAAGTATTCAGTATAACTCACTATGTCTCTGGAGATAAGAAGGGCTTCTAGAAACCCTACTTACAGTGCCTTCCGTAAAGCACTTGAAGAATACTCAGGTGGGGATGGTGGATGACGTTTTGTCCTCCGTTCAAATAGAAAATGACTGAGTCCGAAATAATTATCAGACACATCTCCGTTATATGGGCGTCGGAACAGCAAACATTGGTCGTTGTAACAATCAAACGTAAACGGAAGTTTTATCGCAGCAAGTTTAATGATTAGGGAAGACCCTACCCGTCACGACCTTCTGACCCGGTTCCGTATTAAAAGTGACAAGAATTGGTGCGTCAGTTGGGAGAGGATGAAAGAGTTGGTTGCCAGACGAGGGCACATCCGGCCGCCGAGTCTGCGACATCCAAGTGTCAGACCGCCCGGAGTCATCACAGGGCAGCCAGCGAGGTCATATGTGAGCCAGTCTTGAAGATGAGTGTCCGGTGTGGACACCTAGGAATGTCGAGGTCCAGACATCCACTGGTGCACAGGTGCATGTAGACGCGAGAGGTTCAGCGCTCATCATGACCACGGTGTAGGATCACTACAGTTTCCCTGGCTCCACATCTTAGTCTTGGAGTTGCGTTAAACTCTCCCAGATTGGTGGCATTCTCAGTGAACGACCTACAGACGATATTACCGTTGATTGTGTTCTTAGGAGCCTACAAATGATCACAAAATAGCCAAATATAAAATTGAAGCCTTGTTTTCCCGGAATAAATTTGAACAAGGTAAAGTCTGCGAAATAAGTTGTGGATGCAAATACTTGGGCGCACGCAAAGGCAGTTGGCAACTCGGTTAGCTGAATACACGCCGAAATGGCTGCTAAGAGTGGAAAATAAGATACCCAGGAGGTCAAGTACAAAGCACCTGGTGGACACTGGCCATATGGTGGACCCCATGGCTGTATTGAAGGTTATATTTTGGGCAACGACTGGACGTCTCCTGCACTACACAGAGGCAGCTGCAATACGTAGACGAAAACCAGAACTCTGTAAGCAGCTGGATCATGTGATCAACCTCGCATTGCCGTGGTAGGAACGGATAACAGACGAAGCACCATTCCCGCACCCCTCCTCTCATTCTTCCCTCCCTCCACATGACTGACTGTTATCCCGCGCGTTGCAGTGTTAATCACGCTTGACACGTTTTGAGTGAAAGCTGAACTGGTTGGCTTTGATAAGTTTGCCTCACCCCTTTTCCCTCTCACCATATGCACCCGCATGCATCAGACCTACAGTTTGTGCTTTGTTTACCTATCACGTTTCAGCTCTCTAGGTCGATGTATAATTGGACAGTTTATCTTGAATTATTAATAGGTAATGACCGTATGCAGTTGAATAAGAGGTCACGAAATTTTATGACGTCCTTAATTTCTGCTTATTTCTTCGCCTTTGCCTTGTTCAAACATAAAATCGGTCGGAATCGATTAAGGGGGTCCCCTGCAGGACGGGGAAACAGGTGTCACGGTAAAATTCCTGCGTCTCCAAAACAAACCTTAATGGTAACCCTAAGCTCAACCCATAGTCAACTGTATTATGGACTGTGCCTATTCTCTTGGTCCTGTCACGTGGACATATAAATGATCCCTACCATAAAATCGAAGGTCGTCAAACCCGAAAACTGGTTGACAGACAAGCAACAGAATACAAAATAAGCAACAAAATACACCTTCATAAATACTTTTCCAAGTTATATTATCCACGTTTAATAGTCGAAAATGAATGCCAGGGATATCGTTACTGTCTTACTTCGGTTAGATGAGGGTGACTGTTTCTAGTGAACATAGTAGTCCAACTATGACTAAGCGTGTCGGTTGACCGTTCATTCATGCTATTAGTTTAACCAATAATGACCAAACATCAACCGTTTAAGGCAATTATGTGTAGCCATGGTCACTGCCCGCACTCCTGGTGGAACTTAACCTGGTAAAGCCTCTAGTCACCCTGCTATACCCCCTGGGAGCTGTGGTCAACCCCAATAATTGCACCAGTCACCTAATTTGCTTCTGACTTCAAATAACTCAAGCTGACTCAATGATCTCACACTGCTGCAAAACCACTTCACCTAATCTCAGAAGCACTGACCTGCAACCATGGGGCTGATGCCATCTCGGACACACGTGAGTCCCTCCAGTTACGGTCATCCATGCATTACTTCAACTCGCCGCCCCTCGGCCAAGGCTCCTGTGCATACCACGTCGTCGGGTAATGCGACGCACACCAGTTGGACAACGCTTGAAATTGTTCTCACGAACCTATTAACGCAAATGACACCGCAGTCGGACGCGAGTCACCGCCGTCAACGAACGCCCTGCGCCCCCTCCATCGGATGGCTTCTCTCTTATCCTACAGATTGGGGCTTAGTCTGGTTGAAGATTGTGGCGTTAAAGTTACCACCACTACATATTCGCAGCAAGCTCTTACAAGTTATTGTAGTACTAAACCTTAATAAGTAGGGGATTTTGGAAGATTTGAATAATTCCTTTAAACAACTTGCGAAAAACTTGGTGGCCTCGGTGGGATTTTCACAAGTGGGTCAAAGGAATTAACCATTAATTGTCTGACCTTCGAAAAATTGTAGCCACTGACGGAGTACAAGCAGTGTGAATTTCGATCTTGACGTTTTTCAATCTCAAAAATGGGCGGCTGTGAAACCTTCCTGATGAACCTTAGATGTGTTATTGACCTCATAGTTAAAGCTTCCTCGAATAGATCCCTAAGAGGGTTGCTTTCAGAAAGCTAATATTACATATTTTGACTATAACCTAACCCGGGGGCACGCTGTCTTTTCTATCGCGTGCCAGATTAACACGGACCTATTGGTGTGTGGCCACTAGATGAACTATCGACCCACATAGGACAAATGCTATTCTGGCGGACTTCAACGTGTCGCAGTTTAATTACTCACGAGGACCAATGAGCCTCTTCACGTGCCGGCAGGTAAGAATCCAACATTATAGGTCATGAGCGCGTATGCAGTGCTCCCTGGATAGGAGGCACCTCCCGCATCTTCCCGGTTCTCGAAAACTTTGGTGCGGAAAGAAAAATTAACAGAATGTACATTCCGTTACATAAAAGGGATCGTGCTCTTGCGCCTTTCAACTTCGCGGTTTGTTCCTCCCCTGCACCCTAATCTCGCAAACAGACGGACGGACAGTAATGCCCAATCCCCAGCCGCCTTCCAAATGCAGGGTATATTGAATCAGAAGCTCTTCTGGGTCTCCAAAATACCAGGTTGGTTACCGCTAATGAAAGGACGCCTGGAAAATCAAGGCCAGTGACAAACTAAACCTGAGCGCGTATTGCGTGGAGCATGTATAACAGTGGCAGTCTAAGGCAGTTCTAATAGGATCACATAAAATCACCAAGCTCTGTAGATACAAGGAAGGGGAGGAACAATGTTTTGTAATCCGGTAATATAAACCGGGATTCTTTATAAAGCAGACTATTATTAAATGTCGTGATAAGGATACCTTGTATTGCCGCCTAATCACACGTGAATAGGAACGTTCCGCCCACTTACAGTAGATGGCTTTGCGACAAATGTCAGGAAAGGTAACTATTCTCGTATTTTGAGGCAGACACGAACCCTAACATGAAACTAAACTGCAACCTTAATCTTGACCCTAGCCATACCACAAACAAAAACCCTACCTTTAACGTGAACCCAATCCTTAACCCTTAGACTAATCCTGACTCTAACCCCAACCCTGATCTTAACCCCAAAATTAAGTCTAACCCTAACCCTGAACTTAACCATAACCCTCATCTCAATCATTAAACCTAATTTCCCCGGAATTTCTGTGAAAGGTTCATATTCCCGTGTCCTGTTTAGGTGGCCATAAAAGATATCCTTACTTATGTTCGCTTTGGAAATTTATTATTGAAATTTATTAAAATTAAAATTATTATAAATTATATAAAATTATTTATTTGAAATTTAATAATGCTCAGTTAGGTGTCTAGTACTCCGGAAAGTGCAGCGCATCAAGGTTTACGTGCGTGGAAAACCATGTGGTTAACTCATAGTTTCAATCTCCTAAAAATCAAAGCACCAACTTGGAATAAACCTTTTGCAATTTGATCTTATAGGCTCATCTCAATTTTTAACTAGTGCTCCTGCTGGCAGTATTTGTCAACCACGCGAACTGTAGTTGTCGCTACTCAGCAGTTGTTTCAACTTCTCATTCTGAAAATTTGGCCATGTTAAGAATTCGTTTTCCAAACGGATAGGCAAGTATAAATGCCTGAATTCGAGTAAGAGTGCATCTTTTAGGGTTTTGCATTGCTTTATTAACCCTTCCATGTCAAGTCATAGGCGGTCTACTAAACAGGGTTAGCTCAATGTGATGGCTGATGGCAAGTGAAGTCAGATTTATGTTTAAACACTTTATACTACAAGTACCCTTGTGCCGAATTCCTGTAAGGTGGTACCTGTTCCACCTGTTCCCTAATCAGTGAATTTATCGACAGATGCTTCTCTGCTATTTTTCCACTCATTTTCTCTTGCATCCTCTGTAGGTTAAACACAATAGCTCACGCTTAAAACCAAGCACTTTGGTTCAGGGCATTTTGCAGCTGTATCGTTTTCATTACAGGCATGATGAAGAGAGACGACGCTCAGGCTGGGCCTCTGGAAATCGTCAGACCATGTAGTTTTGAACTGAATGTTAATTTGATCGGCGATTTCAGACGCAGCGTGCGTATCCTGAATCCATTCTTCCATAGAAAATATTCTGTTAATTCAGTCGCGTTATATACGCTAACTGTAGGTTAAAAGCGGAGCGTAGCCAGATTTTTTAGCAGCGTAGCTTTGATTGATTTATTAAATACAAAAAGTGGTAGTTTGTCCATCGGAACCGACATGTCTGCCACTCATCGGGGCTGGGGTGGGAGGGAGCTGGAGTAGTGTTCAGGGATGTCCATGCGTCCAGTTGCCTCTGGTCTGTGGCTAATTTGGGACACATTACTACCCTATCCCTTTTCTCCGAGGAGGACATATCTGTAAAACTCGTTATACGCGCAATAAAATCGATTGACAATAACTGGCACTTCGCCGAACGTTGTGCATGTTGTCATGCGCGTTACAACATAAACATCAGTTAAAAGAAAGCGGACGCTCAATCAAATATGAATGAGAAGGAGATATAAGTTCTCAAGGGTTGGCAGTGGTATGTTAACGAAAAGCCTACGGGAAAGCCAATTTCGTACCCACATGTGCTCTCTGCATTTCAAGTTACGTAATAGCACGATGACACTTACCGAAAAGTTGTACTACAGCAATCCAAACTACTGGATTAATAAAAGTAACAGTAATTTATTTGACCCACTTGTGGGAAAACTTGGTGGCCTCGGTGGGATTCGAATCCACGCCAGCAAGGGGAAGGTTGTAGTTCCGCCAACGTTCTAGCCAACTGAGCTACGAGGCCCCACCGGGAGCCGTGAGTTTAATCACACTTGGGTCAAGTTACCCGCCCAGCCTACTGCAACGTATGGAATCCACCAATTCGGATACAGTAAGCTGACTGCCCAAGCAGGATTTCCTAGGCATTCAATCTAGAATCCACCAAATGACTACCATTAAGATACGAGGCGTGGTTGTTGACGAAACCACACATTGTGATGTCTAGCATCGGTGCTCAGGACCCCACTGCCCCTAGGACATTGCCAATCGCAGACATGAAGTCTAGCCTCGTTGAACTGCAGGCCCTCGACCGACTTCCTTTCAAACAGATGAGCTCTCAGACCGTCGCGTCTGCCCATGCGTCACTTGAAAACGTAGACACTCGGCCGATGTAACGTGGGCCAAAATCACCACCCCATGAGTAATGCAATACACAAAAACTAAACAACACTTGAGCTTGCTCCACAAACTCAGTAATGCACCTGCCACCAATGGCCTCACCCTCTTATAGACATGAGTGAACGCAGTCAAGACTAGCCCTAGCCTCGCCAGGGGCCACCACTGTCCAAGAGAGCAGCTAGGGGTTCTGTGCATGATAACAACCTTTTTCTGGCGCCTTATACCTTTTACTGTTAATCAGTACTTGACCCAATTATTATGGCGTTTAGAGTACAATCTCACTGTATACTCATAATGTTTTGCTCAACATTACTCTTCTCTCAGGATATTACCCGCATTTCTCGTCAATTTGATATGAAGAAGTGGTTTGCTGCTCCCTTTCGACTGATTTTTCGAAAGAATCTTATTCTGATAATGCCTGTAAAGGGTCTTTAATAGAACTACTTTCGTTTTTTCACTGTCAGCTTTTTTATTTATTATTTTCACCTCACTGATTTGTGGACTTTGACATCGCCAAGACGATGACCTACTATTCATAACTTAATTGTACACAATTGCGCATTCGTTTTATTTTTTCTAATGACAGTGCCATTCCGGGTGCGCAAATAAAACATATATATGTAACAGAAATAGGGGCAAAAAATATCCTACGTCTAACCATATAACATAGATTATGCAACTGATGAATTGGCGGGATCGGAATTTGATTGGGTAGTTCAGTATATATTTGGTTTTGCTAATTTTTGTGAATTGATTTCAAGTATAGGAAATCTTTATCTAGAGGAGAATGCATTTGATCTCTGTTTATTTGAAAATAATCATGATTTAGGCAACTCAGCTGTTGTTTAGACATTCAAGTAATTTTCTACGCTATTTAGTATCACAGATCAAAACGTATTATTTTTGTGCATCGCGCGTTATATTATACTTTCCTTCTCAACTGTCAGTTATGTTAGGCCTTAACTAATCGGCCTTCCCAAAACTCGTTTTTGATTTGGTAGTTTTCGATAAAATGAATTATTTCGTAGATAATCAATAGTAAGTTTTAAGCTAACATAGGTTATTTTTTGTAGAGCGGTCGCTTCTTTAACGTATTATAATTTTAGGAGAAGCGAGGTTGGCAGCTTTTGTGCCACAAGGTTCCTTTTGCGAGTTTCATAACCTTGTAACTGTTAGGTCACAAACTGCACACTGATATGCAGGAAGAAAATATCTTGCAAGGTTAAAATCGACTTGACAGGAAGATTCCTTATTCCACCCGGTGCATTGCGAGAACAAAGGCCATTTTGGTCTTGAAGGTCACATTAGTTGGGTGAGTGCAGACAATTTTTGAATTGAGCAATTCCCGCTGTGTAGAAATCTCGCTAAAATTTGAATTTTGGCCTAGCTGTATGTGGAGTACGAAGTCAGCATCCTCTTGGTTGACATCGGCCTTAAGTATATACACACATATCGGATCTAAAAATGCAGTCTTATGGTGGAGTACACAATTCAAGTGACAGAACCGTCTTCGTGTTTATCCACCCCGCCACCTAATTGGCAAAGTGTGTTCCCTCGGTGGACCTAAAGTAATTAGATGCATTAAAATTTTGCATAATTCGGTGGCTGAACATTTTATTCATTTTGCTTACTTACTCTAAAAGCCCGGTGTTGCTCATGCAAATTTCCATGAAATAAACTGGAAGAATACAAGATAACACGTATATTCTAAATAACAACTGGAGGAATTGTGTTGTTAAATGTTTAGGATAAGGCCTATTTAGATGGTCCAGTAACTTACCACTCCATTCTCAACCGTATAGATTTACTTTAGCACGCATTATACTAAAACGTTGCTTTTCTCTTTATACTGAATAAGGCGAGCACTTCTAGATGAACATGGAACACTTAATGAAAATCACGATGGACTTACACTCGCATTTTAAAATGTCAACATATAATAACTAATTAGAGAAAGCTGGTTTTCTAGGCTGCTGTGATTGTCGAAGTACGTATGTTCACGGAATATCTGCGATGAAAAATTCAGGAGTGTGGGCTCAGGTAAAAGCAGGAAATATCATGCAAGAAGGATTTAACCGTCCCGGAGGACCACCAGCTCGGTAAAATTATTAACGATAATATAATCGTAATTGTTATATTCCCTTAAGATATGCGTTAGGCAGTATAGAACGGAGAGATTAAAGCTTGCAGAGGTTAGCAAATATCAGGTGGCCATACAAAATATGACGATGGTTGAATTAACCTGCCCATTTTCAATGTAAAACTACTTCAGAAAAGAATCTTTTAGTGTAAGAAACATTTCACAACAATAGCAGCAAGAGTGACTTCAACAGAGAATGCAGAGGTTGAGAGCTGGAAACTAAAATATTTGTATATTCATGTACGGAACTTGCTACCAAAGCTCGCACTGATTAATACACTAAGCTAATTTGTTGCAACTATTGTTAAGCCAGACCGAAACAGCAACATTTTTCCAGGCAATTAAACACTTTGGAAATCAACGTCTCATACAAAGACACCGATTATTAATGCAGATTCATGTTTGAGGTTTCGTGGAAAATTCACCATGCGCCTTCATTCCTCGGGAAACTGAATTTGATCCAATTTGTTTAGTGACACATTTTGTTTAAAAACAAATCGCAATAAATTGTTAAACGTCATTTGTGTAAACTAAACTATTCCTTAAAAGTCATAACAGTAATTTTCCTACGCTCACAGCCTAAATTATAGTTGGCATCTTAGCCGCTTCAGCATATTATGAGGGCAATGGGCAATGTCTTCGAAGGCCCAATTTCACACAATTCATCGTGTTTGTACCACAGATAAGTTATGAATATCTACAATTACTTAAATACTATTTGCGTCATTTAAGTAGCGTTGTTGTATGACTAAAATTAGAGGCCATAACCGAGGCACGGAGTTAATTTAGATTCAATGAGCTGGCGGAAAAAAACTTAAGCACATAAAATCCTCTTAAAACGTCTTGAACGGCTGCAGAGGTGTTCTTTTGTAGTGGGGAAATTATTCCACACTTCGAATACATAGCCTAGAATCTGGACCGAACATTTGGCTTTAACGTTAGCGTGAGTAGTCCTCTAACGTTTTAGCAGCGAGAGTACTACAATCAGCAGGCTAAGTGTCGACTAGCAGAAGAAAAACGAAGACACTGGAATGAGAAATGTGCTATGCATAGGACTCTGTGTTGCTATTCTAGCGGCAGAATTGGTCACTGGTGAAGCCAAGGCTGCTGCTGATGGTGTTAAGCCAAACATGAGAGAGCGTGGGACAAGAAGAGACAGCTACCTTTATATAGAATTTAATTTGTATCTTTTGAACTTCCAGATACCATGGTGGACCTGGGGACATATGTTGCATTGACCGAGGACTAACGTCTTCAAGTGATGCATGGGCTGCAGCGACGATCAGGCCGCACTCGTGTGTGTCCGAGTTAAAGTCGGCCGTCTGCGTGCAGGTCAGCTCGCTCTGGAAGTGAACGACCTTGAGATAGCGGGCCACTGCATACGGACGCCAAAGGTCGTAAAGATTGCTGTTGGCACCCCCTACAATGAATACCCACGAAATTGAGGTCAACGCATATACAGGCGTTAGTAGCCTAAGGGCTGCGGCATGAGTCCTTGGCCTATTTTCGATGTTAATCACGTCACACTAGGACGAATTATTAACGCTAGAACAGTAGCTAGAAATAAGTAATGTGGACAAAACAAGCTGAGGATGATATCCGTCGACACTGAAAAATGACATTATATGTCCACAGTATAGGCAGGAAATTAATAACGGAATTCGGCTTTCATCAGCCAAAGTCATGTTTAAGTAGGTATCTGAGTAGAGAACGTTCTTTTTTTGATTGCATATAGTCAATTGATCCTACACGGTATCAAGAAAGATTCAGGAAGACTGGAGGTGGGATTGGGTGCGACGTCTGGGAGAGTTAAATAGGCCGTCGACGCATACCACGCAGGCCTTGTTCACGCAAAAGGGAGCAGCTTGTTACCGAAATAGGAAGCGGATGCTAACCGAGTGGAAGTAGCTCAGAGAAGGAGCTATTGCCACCTGAATCCCGGTCCTGAGAAGGCCGAGTTATCCCGACAGCTGGCAGCCTTCAAAGCCACGGCTTTCAGCACACTGTGGTAGTCTAAGAGCGCGTCAGATTTTTTAGTGAGTATCTGGTGAAATCTTCCTAAAGACGTAAGTTGCCACAAAATTAATACAAGGCGGAATATTTTGGTTCATTTTCTTCTAAAGACGGCTTGGCGAGCATACGGCTGCTTTCGATAACTTCTCTTCTCCAGTAGTGATTTGGGTATTCATTTCTTTCAATACAGTCCTCAATAAAATTAGCCAGTATTTTCACCTCCAGAAGTTTGGTGTTGAAACGTAGGTACCCATTGAGTGCCCTTAACACCATGGGATCTGTAAAATATCTTCCAAAATCAATGGGAAGAATTCAGAAGCAGCCATTTTTACGGAGTCCTTTTTTCACAGGAGGCTGGAATGAAGCTTTGTCGTCATCCTTTCATTACTGAAATATCTTTGGATTATGTTTTACGATAATTACTATTACCACCCCACACCTACATAATTTTGCTTAACATTTCATGAGATAGTACATTAACTGTACACGATCAGAAATAGGTTTTCCTAGATCTTCTAACCACTCTGTGTCTTCCTCCCTGGTCTTGTCTATTCTTTCGTTATTGTCCCTTGCATAAATGTCCTGCTATTCCGCTTCTCCCCGGCAAAAGTCAGCAGAGTAATCATGTGACAGGGTTTGGCAGGATTGCGTACCTGGCTTGGAAACTGATTGAGATAAGCTAAATTCCACCCGTGGTCTGTAAGTTCCCTAATGGCGTAATGATGACTACTGCTGGGTGCGTGGATTTTTGGCTGTCAGCCTTGATGGTTTACCGCTAATGTGAGAGGTCATAGGCACACCATGAATGCCATCAAATATAGAGGTCTTATCAGTGAGCACTGCTAAACTGGAGTAGGGCTGTCCACCAGCTGATGAATGCAAGTACGCCAAAGATGACTATTAAGGTCTACCTTCTCATTATCTATGAATAATCTTCACTTATTGATTTCGGGTCGCTATGTGATCACCTGAAAAGGGCCTGAACTACAATTCTGAGGCCGGTGAACAGCACTCCCATGTGACCTTTAAGCATTCGGTTTTGTCTTCATTCGGAAGACCTCCTGGCAGCATCTGCCAGCCAACAGCTAATGTACGCACTGCGCTTCTGCGCACGCAAGGGTGTCCCTTGTCAGTTGTACAGGTGCCCTGGTCCCTAGATGACTGGTCCGATGTCTGTCACCCTGTTCGCCCTTCATCCACCGCTTTTCACGACCAGATCCCACTCCGACTGCTACCTTTTCAACCGAAGACAACCTCACGACAGGCTTGGTACACTCGCGAAGCCTCAAGTCATCGCCAACATGAATAGCAGTACAACAACCTCCTCGTTTCAACTACACCAATTGCGCACCTTGGTAAGATTGTAACTCTGGATTTCACTGGACAGACTTCGTGCACTTCTTTGCGCATGTTCCGTCATTTAAAGAGTCCTGTGTGATTTTTTTAAGACCTTGTTGTTCGATTAAGCGCCTCCTGAACAACACCACAGGCCTCTTCCGCCTAGTCAACGACCCAATTTTACAGTGAATTCACCAATGCTCGAAAGTTAGCTGCAGCGTATTGACGAGGCATGCATGGGGCTTATCGACCGATATGAGCGGAGCCTAACTCGGTGATAGGCTAAAATAAAAATTTGTAGAAATTGCGGGGACTTGATTGTGTCCGATCAGGGCACGCTGAAATGTCCTTGGAAATTAAGGTTATTGGAATGTTCCACCGTGAAGAATAAGCGTGCAAGCTGAATGCCATTAGTTGATTGCAAGTAATGAGAATTGGATACAGAGATTGGTATATTATTTTGTTAGGCAGTCCCGGAGGAAATTACAATCCACGCTGGGTTTGCGTTTTTAGTCGTGCAAGCACAACACACCGGTTTTTACATTCGTTGACGAACGCTCACTGATCACTAACGGAACTCGTCCCGCTCTGCCTTGAGGCTCACTCTAGAGGCCCACCAGCCGTCGCACACCGGCTAATATTATAGGCAGACTAACTTTGCCGACAAAGACGAGGGAGACCGAAATGGCCATTTCTGGCTCATTAGCTGTCATCAGCCACTCATACGCAACCACAAGTTGTTCACCATCCGAGGCTCGAACGCACGACCTGTTGATCAGAAGTCCAATGGTATAAACATTGAGCCGGTTTTGATTGGAATTGCAAGATTGTGATTTTAACCTGTGGCCATAATCATAAGCGAGCAGATCGAATTTTCAAGCTTAAGTGCTCGTCTTTAGTGGACCGGTCGGCTGAGTGTCAGGCAAGTCGAAGTAGGTCTTAGTCGAATGCCTCTGAAATCTACCAGTGCGTTAACGAAGGTGACTTTGTGTGCGGGGCGCAGGGCACATGCAACTCGTTGAATTCCTACCGGCCTCGAATTGGGCAGGCCAGGTGGCATAAATTGAAGCATGGGATTTCGGTACCACACGCGCAAACAATAAAAGCCCGAGAAACAAACAGTATAGGACATGTGGGCCAAAGTCACGCCCGAGGCTCACCCTCAAACTGGCGTCGGTAAAAAGCAATTGCGGCTCGGTGGTGGCGTAAATGGCCTGATTCAATTGAAACCATTTGGGCCGTAGTTGGCGGCTCTCAAAAGGCCACCGGAAAGAACCCACAAGTGTGCTGACTGCATAGGGGTTCACGTTGATGCTGTACACCTGTGACCCAGACTCGAAATAAAGACTGATCATTTCCAAAGATTTGCCGAGTACCTTGGTGAGAGTGGACTTTTGTGCAACAATGGACAAATTTCATTGATTTGTTTGTGTATGGTTCATAACTTGGATAGTTTTACGCCTTTGTTGTGCATTTTCGTGCGTAACTATGCATGTAATTTCATGATAACCATATTGACCCCTCGCGTAAAGATCTCGGATCAGCTAATGACAGGGCTGGCCAAACCCAATATAAATAAACAGTAGATTGAAAAATTTGCATTCCCTGACGACAGACTTTAGTAGAAGTTCAAAGGGCCAGAAAAATATATTTATCTCCTATATGATCGTAACGTTCTGTTCCACAAGATTGTGGTTAATTTGAGTATGCTTTTTTCAGTATGTCAGCTCTAATGACATCATCAGTTGGTCGGTGTCCTTTAACTCCCGTTGGAAAATCGGTCCTTTTATCACTCAGCTTAATAGTTGTACTTCTCAGTGCATTACTCGAATTGGTCAGTTGAGAAAACTTATGGTGTGCCACCAACTTTAACACTAAATCGCGCGCAAGATTTTCTACCGTAAGTTACTTCTAATGTATGCAAGCGTATAATGTCACCTTCATATAACTGAACAGTCCATCAGAAAGGAAAAAAGAAAACCCTCGGTAAATACCGGAAGCATGTTTACTACTAGCTCAGGTCTCTAATTAGAGCTGATCTTTCTTTGGATAGCCTAAACTTATGAGGATCTACGTTTGGAAATGAGGAAAATGGCCGGTCTCGGTGCTATTTTATGAGCGCTGGTAGGCTTCTTTCTAGGAAATAAAGCGACATGTTAATCGAATTTATAGTAATTATTTGGCATACAGTAAAAATGTGAATGGTAGTTAGACCATCTAGTCATAGACCTTGGCATCATGTAGGCCTTGGGAGTTGGCCATATGTCCGGGCATGAACTGTGTTCTGTGATTGGTTAATTTATTACGATACTAACTTGAACGGGCGACCATTTCGGAGCTCGGCACACTTCGACCAATAGAGAGTTAAAGCTTAAAGAGAATTCGGTGCCCGTTTTTTACTGCTATTAGAGATACTGCGTTGAGTGCTGTCTTTTTTAGGAGCTTGTGAAAAGTGAAAAGAGCCGAACATGCTGAGGTCTGGCAATTTCGTTAGAATTTCTTTCCTGTGAGCACTGGCCGCATAACTTGAGTAGAAATGAAAGAAACACATGCGTATGAATTAACTCAAGCAACCTCCATACGAAGTCATGAGCGCTTAGTCCACCGGAAGTTCATCAGAACAAGGAAGGGTTTATCTATAAAAAAAGACGTTATATAAGGCATACGCTTCCTTTAGGCAAACATGAAGATAGCTTATTGGTCATTTTTATGCACTGTCAATGGAATGCATCGCTTCTTCGGCAAAATCTTTCACAAAAAACTCCATTTCGGTTCGACTGTGTGATTGGTTTTTGACGAAACAGTAGGATTGGTCTTTCGTTTGGTCTGTGATGAATGAGGAAATCGAACGACACCGAAGGTGCCTATCCACTTACCAAAAGGACTAAGATGCAACATTCTCGTCAGTACCTATGCACTCAAACAATGTACCCCTTCAAAAAACAATCCAATGTCTGAGCAGGCAACACTCACTGGCACAACATTTCTTTCGAGCTGTAAAAAAATACATTCCACTCGGAAAAAAACTAAGAACAGTTTCCTGGATGCCTTTCGTCCAATGAACTCTTACGCGACTCCACAAAACTGATTTTACCTCTGAGAGCATCACGTCAGCTGGCCCGTTGCCATCAGTTCTTCCTCAATACCACTTTTACGTCCTCAAAAGTAAATAATCCCCTGAAAACACAGAGGATGTTTTAATGGGAAAAACCCTGCACCGAACAGTTGGTCTAAAATTTAAAACGAGCGCTGCGCACTCACCTTAGCAATTAACAGGTGGCTGGGGCTTCAGGATCGATGTGCACAACCCTGATGTGAATCAGCTCAATATCGGCAAGGCATCGCAAAGTGAGAGGGAAAATAACATTAATAACATTAAATAACATTAAATAACATTAAATAACATTAATAACATTAATAATGCGGCTGCTGCATCGATCGTCGGTCCAGGACTCATTGCAATTCAAACGGTTATTGAGTTAGCAAGGCACGGTAAGAACTGGACGGAGTACCGACAGCTGACGAGAAATTTGTGACTGAAAGAAAAATCGTTTGCTATCATCGTAATTATGAACTAATTTTGCTGCAGTTTTCTATGGTTTTGCGAACATCGGTTGGCAGAATAGGCATGCCGGGTGTAGTTTGTAACAAAGCCTCGTCATCACACTGAACAAATGTGGTGGAATTCTGTAACAGCGTCCAGAGAAATAACACACAGCTCTACCTAAATTGGCCACTCTAAAAGGCTTACAGTACACGGTTGAAATAAAACTGAAAAAAGTTAAAGCCAAATCAGCAAAAGATGCTGATTTTTCACCGATGTCTGCTTTGCGATGAACGATCACGGTTGAGGCTGTTGTGTGCCAAAATGAGTCAGAAGAACAAAGCGCAACGTGAAATTGCTCGCATAGATGTAGAAATCGTTTTCCGAATATAACCACTGCTTCCAGAAATTAAGTAATAAACATGAGAGGTACCACTTGTATGAATGAAATAGAACGGTGGCATGTGACGATCTCTGCGCAGGTCTGGGTTAAATATTCGGATTTTGAGGGAAAGGATCCCTTACACGAGGAAAATCTGACAAATGTGTGTGAGCATCGGTTAAATTCTAAGAAGTTGAAATTAACCGAATATACTAAAATGGCGCTTTTCGTTCGTTGATTTGATTGGTTGCCTACGTGCTGTGTAGGCAGCACTCTGTGCCGAACTTGCGGTGAGTTGTCTCTCCTTGCTCGTCCTCCCTCTGGATAGTTACATCAACTACCCCCCCCACAGACTGCGCCCAGTTAACCAGTCACCGATGATTACTACTCCTCGAGTTTCGTCTAATTCTGCTCATTTTGTTGCACGCTTGCTTTTATACGACTGCCTCTTGGTTTTACCCTTTGTTTGATATTTAACAATGGTTATTCAGAAAAGTGATATTGATGGTACTGTTATTATTATTAAAATTGACATAGTTATTTTGATAACAGTATCGCTAAAATTTAGTAATTAATCACGAGTAAATAGGAAATATGGGCTGATTAAAACTTGCATTTTCCTTAAAACTCCACATCAAGACAGACATTTGGCTACAATGGCAGCTGAAAATTATCATGATGAAGAACCCGTAATTAAAACGAGAATACCAGTGCGGGCGGGCTGAGAAGCGTGTTGCGATCTCATCAATGAAATCAAATCAGGCCTTTAAAGCCTCTGTTCATTGACAATGCAAAACGCAAGAATTGGATCAAAAGTTACCTCATGTAGTATAAAATGTGATAAAACAAATAAGCAACTAGATAATATGAAGTATACACATTAAAGACTGTTTCAAAAAACCAAGATAACGTTATTTTAGAAGGCCTTAGGTCTGCACGAGCGGTGGTTATGATTGCAGCAACACCGGCTGTAGACTTCGCGTTTGGCAGGTGACAGACGGACAGTCTACGTCACACCAACCGCTTCACCTAATCTCTTTTCCTGTAGTCCAGGCTCGGAAAGGCCGTTGCTGCAACAGAGTGGAAAGAGGTAGAGAGTGGAATCGCCACTGAGGACCAATAATTCTCCATGATAAATCGGTACATTCCCCGCCCCGTAATCTATCACAATGCGCTAGCAGTGCTGAGTGAAATAGTTGCCAGTCGACAGAGCAACTAGGTTCTTCTGAGGAGCATGAATCAGGCAACGATAGCTGGTGAGTGCGGGATTTCAGACCCTCTCCACTTGCGTGAAGAGTTTTCAAATATGATCCAGGTCGTGTATGCTGCGTGTAGGCGGTTCATTTAACTTTATCAATCACTGCACCCGCGCCCAAAGTCGGGTCATCTTGGCGTTGTCTTGTCATCAGAATTGCGTGGACAAATAGGAGACGAGAGGGTGGCGTAGGCACTACTTCAGTCTAAACGAATTCATGCGTAAATTAGGATTGTGTCCAGATCGTAAGTAAATTGTGGATCTCATATCTCGTGCAGATCAGTCATTTAGTCGGCTACCGTTTTCCTATTCCTACCGCTCCTTAGACTTCATTCGCCAAAGTGTATTGACACTCAGTGCGAAGCTGTCACCCTACCGGCCCTACGCCTGACGTAAACTTTACCTCAGCTGTGCAGCTCATATATCAGTGGTCCCTTTAACTACCTTTTGTAGATTTCAGCTGCTGAAATATATTGACACTCATTAGGCACTGTCCATTTCTCCGCCCCGCCTCCCCTTTGCTTCGCCTTTATTGACCCGGACTGTACGAAAAGAACTGTCTTCCCATCACTGTGCACGAAGCTGGAGAAGCGGCATCTCACCTACATTGCCGCTCCTGTTGTGCACTGCATCCTCGTCATCATGTAGCGGACTCTTGGGAGTGTGTGCAGATGCAGATTCTTCTTCCAATTGCGCTGGCGCTCGATGCAGTTCCTCAATCCTTCCCCAAAAAACGAACTAACATGTGCGTACTAAGACGGTGGAGTTTACTTTTTCCTAATTCGTTTTCTGTCGTTTTTTTCTCTGTCAGTAAGGTTTACTCTTCATCCACCGCCTTCTGTTCTACTTTGCAACAGCATGTGTGCACAACTTACTTTTACCTGTTACCGTCACCATCGCAAATTCATCGAATCACCCAATACCATTCCCTTCATTTTGCCTCATGTTGAAAGGATAATGTCCCGAGTGAAGGTTATTAACGAACCTGCTTCGAGTCGCACCAGTACTGACTACTCGAGCATTCCGTGCCTCTGAAAGCTGAGTTAGGGGCATGCAGGAAGTCACCCGCTAACATCCCCAGAGGTGAGCAAATATCCCTCTCTGCCGATCGTCGGTGAGTTGCCTGTCCTTGGTTGTCCACCTTTGGTATAGGTTTTTAATCGTCGGGGTTAGTTGCAGGATTAGGAGTAGATCTACACCATTCCAACCACCTGTGCCCTTTTTCGATTTCGGTCATCTTGGCCCCATCTTGACACAGGTCCCAGAATTGGAAGGAGGAGAGGGTTCAGAAGCTGTTTCGCAAGGCTACTATCATTATAAATTAATTAACCAGTAAATGGCCGACACAAGCGAAAATGCGGGTCCAAAGAAATAATTGAGAAGAAGTAGACGTGAGCGTTGGAACAAGAAATTTGGTGGCCTGACGTTCCAGATTGCAGCTCAAACCCATCTTCAGAGACGGCATCATATGAGGATACTTCTAACACAGGAATTTGCAATATTTATAGGATGCAGTCGCTATGCTTCGCCATACCTATGACAATCAACGGGTGCCCTTTCATCGATGATGAGTGTCCTCTGGTGAGCTACTTATTTGATGACCGGCAGCGTATGTAGCTTGTTAGAAGGGATTCTGTGTGTAAAATTTTCCGACGAATTTATGATATTAGGCTTCCACTTAGCTGCAACCTCCCTACTCTGGCACTCCATTGCGTGAAGGTCCCACTAGGACTACTGTAAGCCTCCGTGGACATCTGCATGACTTCTTAACCGATTTTGTTGATCCGTGTCTCGCGTACCGACCAGTTAGTCACACTGAGAAGAGGTAGACTCGATCGCTGGGACAAGAACTTTATCCACCTGACGTTTCGGATTCCAACTCGAACTCATCTTCAGAAACCGTATCAGATACGGGTAATAAGTACAAAGGGCGCTGTTATATTTATAGGAGGCAGTTGCTATGCTACTGCACATGCCTATGGCAAGTAACAGCTGCCCCTTCATCGGTGATGACTGTCCTCTGGTGCGCTAATTGTTTGATGGCCGGTATGTGGGTCGTTATCCGCTGGAATTTCATCATCCATGTTGGAAGTTGGCGTTATGATGGCTCGCCCAGCCAGCTCTCCAGCATTGGCATTGGAAAATGCGCTCACCTGAGTGCTCCCCGAATGGCTGATTGCTTTGACCATGCTGAGTCTCAACACCGAATATGGTTTGGGGAGGTCAATGCACCCGTGAAACATTTAATTAAGCAACTCGTTACTCACGCGATTCTCATCTCTTGAAAGACTTTTGACCGCATCAAACATAAAGGTGTGGCCGGGTCTCGTTGAACGAACCACGAATTGGCAAATTTTAGTGCAGCCAACTGACGCCGATTGCTTAGAAAAGCGAACAGGTGAGTTCCAGGTAGCGTTTCAGGAGGTGATGCAACCGTTGGAAAAAGAAATTTATTGGCCTGATGTTTCGGATTCTCACACGAACCCAGCATCAGAAATAATAGCAGATAAGGATGCTAGTATTTATAGTACCCAGTGGCCACGCGTTCACATGCGTACTTCAATTAGCAACTTTCGCGATATCCCTTGGGGTGTAGCGGTCGAAGACGTTGAGGTTGGCACACACGCACCTGTGGTCGGCTACAGTCAATTCGAGTACTGAACAGGGTCGAGACCAGACACGTATACTGACGGCATAAGAAAAATAGAAGGAGCATGTGAAAACTAATCTTCTAATCATAAGCGTATAAATGCACAGTAAATGTCCAATATATAACAAGAAAGGGTGGGTTACATATACAATGTCCCATCTGGAGTGAGGGTGTTTTCTCGTGTCCGTTGGGTTACCCGTGGGAGTGCAGCGCCGTGGGCAACTGCAGGGATGGGACATGGGAATGCTGACATTGAGTAGAAAAGAGCGAGACGAACGGCGATGGCGATAATTACGGGGTTGAGGGTCAGTGATTGATTAAGGAAGGGGGCACCGGCATCTTCACATCACACCGACCCCATCCTGGGCCCGCGCCAAAGTGAGTGTCGTCAATCCATTTAAACAACCCATTTAGTCCCGTGGTGCATTACACGGGGTGTAATTGGTGTGACGATGGTTTGGCCATCCGCGTCCGAGTCATTAATGACCATGATTTACTCATCCATGTTGGCTGTTGGCGTGATAATAATAATAATAATAATAATAATAATAATTTGGCTCTATCATTTGAGGTCGCCCGCATCCTCCCTACGTGACTCATTACCCTGCTCAGGTGGCACCTCAGCACAGCATATGGGAACGGAAGGACATTGAGCTTGTTGATGGATTATGGGCCTAAAAACCTTGACTCGAGCAGCTGGCGACTCGCATGGTTATCACCCCTTACGAGGATTTTTGCCTCATCAAACTTGAAAATATGGCCGGGTCCCGTCGAGTGAGCAGCCACCTGACAGCTAGCGTTTTTCCTCCTCTCCGCAGCTGCATGCTCTGCCATTCGAATCTAGAGTAATCTCCTAGTTTCTCCGATGTATTTGTTTTGTTCAAAACTGCACCAGATCATGTAAAAAACGCCAGCAATTTCCTGCCATGACAGTGGGTCTTTTGGCCTCATGACTCGGCACCTTATGGTTGCCTCTGGCCTGTGTGTAACCCAAACTCCAAGCGTAGTGAGAAGGCATACAGCAGAGCTCGACAAACCGGTTGGATTTGGTCCCCTTATCGTTTGTATATTCACTGGTCGACAGAGTTGTGCGGATAGCCAACCGCTCTCAGTACCCGTCGAAGATATTTTACCTCAGCAACCTTGTCTTCTATTTCATTGAAATGCGTCTCACCACGTCGGTATAGCGTCCCCACGCAACTGCGTTTGTGACTGATCGGGTGGCTTCTGTTGAAGTTCGGTACTTGCGTCGTATTTGTAGCTTTCCTGAACAGTTTGGTTTTTAGGCCACCACAACTTTTGGGACAAATGAGGACACCTCGAAAGGCCAGTTGGTTATTTTCATCCTCCTCCATCGTAAGTTGAATGTCCGGGCAGACGGTGTTGAGACTTTCTTCGAATGTCAGCAATTGAACCCTTTCGATAACGACGTAGGTATTATCATCATACCGAGCCCAGAATTTCGATCTGTGGTGTCAGAAAACCAGCGACTCCAACCGGTACAAGACCACCTCGGCTATGAGTCTTGAAATCATCGACAGCGGTGGCGTGCCCTTCCCTTTACTAGTAAATTGTTCCGCCGAACGTAAAATACGTCTTGAGACAGAACTTCGGGAATTGGAGGATTTGGGTGTGTCCGAGGTGATTTTCTGTTTCGCCGTGTTTGTCTCGTAGAAGTAATTCGATAATCTTGACTGCCAGAACCTGTGGAATAGAAGTAAAAATATGACTTGACATCAAAAGATACCATGCCGACGTTTGGCAGGAGGCTTACCCCTTTAAATTTCTCCAAGTATTGCGTTCTCCAATCAGCGTTCAACCAGTTGTGGTGTCGAAACAGTCACTTTTCCAGTCTGGAGATGGGAGTGGCTTTGACTGATACGATTGGCCGGAGAGGAGCGCCCTCTTTATGCACTTTTCGGAGACCATAGAATCGGGCCAGGGTCATTTCTAGCGCTCTCACCATGTACGCCGGGCGATCGCTTATATTGCACCCCAGTTCCCCGTTGCTAACAGCGTCGCAATGATCTCACTTGTCAGCGTTTTTCTGGGGTTGGACTCACATGGGACATAGGACTGATGGGACTCGCATTTCCCTTGTATTGGTGAAATTATCAATTTTTTGACATGGGGTCTTGGAGAGAGGGGGGAGACCAGAAGCAGGGTGTGTGTGTGTGAGTTACCGTGTGATAGTTCGGTGGACGCATAAACGTCCGATACCTACACGGGGGCGTGGTCGACAAGTGGCCTTTGACATGACGGCATGAGGGAGGTAGAAGGATCAAAGAGATGAAAAAAAGTAGAAGAACTACCGACAGATGAGTGCACATATGCGAGAGAGGATGGGGGAGCAAATCTCGCCTAGAGAAAAGAGGAAAGAAAACGAATTAGGAAAAAGTAAACTCCACCGTCTTAGTACGCACATGTTAGTTCGTTTTTGGGGAAGGATTGAGGAACTGCATCGAGCGCCAGCGCAATTGGAAGAAGAATCTGCATCTGCACACACTCCCGAGAGTCCGCTACATGATGACGAGGATGCAGTGCACAACAAGAGCGGCAGTGTCGGCTGAGATGTCGCTTCTCCAGCTTCGTGCACAGTGATGGGAAGACAGTTCTTTTCGTACAGTCCGGGTCAATAAAGGCGAAGCAAAGGGGAGGCGGGGGCGGAGAAATGGACAGTGCCTAATGAGTGCAATATATTTCAGCAGCTGAAATCTACAAAAGGTAGTTAAAGGGACCACTGATATATGAGCTGCACAGCTGAGGTAAAGTTTACGTCAGGCGTAGGGCCGGTAGGGTGACAGCTTCGCACTGAGTGTCAATACACTTCAGCGGATGAAGTCTAAAGGGCGGTAGAAATAGGAAAACGGTAGCTGACTAATTGACTCATCAGCACGAGATATGAGATCCACAATTTACTTACGATCTGGACACAATCCTAATTTACGCATGAATTTGTTTGCACTGAAGTAGCCTAACAATGTGCCTATGCCAACCTCTCGTCTCCTATTTGTCCACGCAATTCTGATGACAAGTCAAGGCCAAGATGACCGGACTTTGGGCGTGGGTGCAGTGATTGATAACGTTAAATGAACCGTCTACACGCAGCATACACGACCTGAATCATATTTGAACACTCTTCACGTAGACTGTCCACCTGGCGCCAGCCAACCGCGACGTTAATGGCCAACACTACTGCATGCCTTATCACCGCTGAATTTTTGATTCAGTTCTCGTGCTTTGCATCTTCAACACGGTCGATATTCAATGGTTTGGTTTAATTTCATGGGGGAATTCACAGCGGACTCCTTAGCCACCCTGCATTGCTTTTCTCCTGTTGAGGACTAGTCCTTTGTTGAAAATGTGTTGGAGTTGGAATATGTCTTAATGATATATTGAAATGTGAAGCAGACCACATCTATGAAGAAATAGACACGATCACTGGAACAAGAAGATTATTCACTTGGCATTTCTGATTCATGCTCGAACCCATCATCAGGTAGGTTATCAGGTGCGTGCACTTAATCATCCGTGTTAAACGTTGACGTGATTATCGGCCCGTCATCGGGCTCACATTCTCTGTTTCTGGAAACTGTGTTCACCTGTGCGCTCACCGAGTAGTTAATTACTTTGGTCAACCTTAGTCTCAGCACCGAATATGGGTTGGGGAGGTCATTGCACTTGGTACTACACTGGTGGCCCACGAACAACAACACTTGCGGTGCGTGGCTCACGCGACTCTGAAATCTCGCGTGAATTTCAGCCTCCTCGAAGTTGAATGCATATCGTCGAATGAACCGCGCCTTGAGATTGTCATCATTTCTCTGCCCTACAGGCACGTGTTCGGCCATTCGACGCCGGAACAGTCTTCATAGTTTCTCCGACGTGGATGCTTTGTCCGCAACAACAAAAAATCTGATTAACGACGCCTGGAAGTCGGTTCATCGGTTGCCTCCAATGGCAAGTTATGCGAGAAGGTGACTGAATGCCTCCGAGACGTTTTTGGCATACGGAATTTTCCACCAAGCCTTGGGGTCAGTGCAATTTTGTCACTCGTTTCGTTTGCCTATGCACCGGTTGACGAAGTTACGTGGTTGGCCATTTGCGTTGAAAACCTAAAGAGGATATTAAATTTTGACCACCATATATTCCTGTGTCCCAAAAAAAAAAACAATAAAGGGCCGTTGCGCCAATGTGGTTGTGGCTGATTGTGTGGTTACTGTAGAAGTTCAGTACATGCATCGTGTTTGTCACTTTCCTGAACACTGGTCTTTGGATAATCACAATGTTTGCGGCAGACGAGGGCACTGCGGAAGGTCAGCTGGTTGTTTTCATTCCCCTTCACCGTAAGTTTTATATCCGGGAAGATGCTGCTGAAACGTTCTTTGAACTTGAGCAACTGTTTTCGTTCAATGACAACGAAGGTATCATCCAAATACTGAGCTCACAATTTCGGTCTGTTGTTGGATGACCAGCGACTATAACCCTTTTGGGACCGCCTCGGCGAACCGCGAGTCTAGCTGGCCCCACCTCAAAAATCGGAATGACTTCCACACCCCATATTCGGAGCTGGAGTTTCAATTTGATCAAAGTAATTAGCCATGCAGGGATGGCACAGGTGCGCACTCCTCCCAACGCCGGGTTCGGTAAGCCAAAAGGCCGAGCAATTATCATGCCGACATCCACCATCAGACATTTAGGTCCACCATGTTCGTTGAAGGGTGAGCTGTTAATTGTCATAGATATGCGGTAGTTTAGCGACTGCATCCTACAAATATTTCCACTTGTGTATGGAATACCCCATCTGAGGCTTTTTCTGATGCATGCTGTTCAAGCATGAATCCGAAGCGTCGGGCAAATAATGTTCTTTTTCCAGAAATTGTGTCTTCTTCTTTTCTAATTCTAACTGGGCTCGCGTTTTCACTTGTGTTGGCAGTTTTGGAATAGCATGCTTGCTAATGTGCGTTTTGCCAAAAGAAGCAAGGTTACAGCCAAAGTAACACGAACTCGAATGGACATTTTATTCGCTAGGCTGTTTAGTGTTTTTTTCTGTAAGATTTCTCAACAGAAAATCAAGCCGAGGTCAGACCATATCCTCTTTTTTCATCGTTCTACAATCTCAGCATTACTGATACTACACTTAACCTAAGCATATTAATCTTAATGATAATAACAGTAACATCATTATAAATTTTCCGGACTACGAACTTTCAATATGAAACGGCTAATAAGAGTAATTACTAACCGTATAAAAGCAAATGCTCAACAAGATAGGCAGAATTATACGAAACCCAAGGAGTACTTAGCATTGACGACTGGTTAAACGAATGCAGTGAGTAAAACTTTGTTACGGTGGCGATTAAAATCAGATACCACAATGAGGATGAGCAAAGACGAAAAACTCACCAAAAGGTCGACACAGATGGGGGCCTCTTCACCGCTGAGGCCACCAGGCAGAGCAGCGAAAAAAGTGGTAAGTTAGTATTTTATTCGATTAAATTATGCACAGTTCTATCCTGTTCTTCTATCTTCATCTCAGACGTCTTCTTAATCTTGTCTTTTTATAAGGCTGCAACCGAAACTTCCACTAATACTCACTTGGCGTGCATTCATGACGATGCATTCGTTAAAATTCCTTTGATTTACATCCACAAACCTTGTGCCTTTCTTTTTCAAAGGGCCCATGACGTTTATGCATATCGTTCCTCCTAATAACTATGCCTTCAACCCGTACCTACTCACACATAAACAGTAGCTCTCCATTTAATTCATACAAGTATGCATCTCCCGTGTTTGAGACTTACTTTCTGGAAACAGCGAAGATATTCAGAAAACAATTTCTATATCAACAGAAAATATTCTAAGTTTCCTTTTCTGAACCAACCACTGGCTACAAAGGATTTTTTAGCAAACCATTCTTATTTGGCATGGTTTCAATTTCATTCATATACATCATACATTGTCGAAAACGTTTTTTTGAAAGAAATGTAGATTACATTTACTGTTCGAGCAATTTGTGAAGCTTCGCCCACATTTGATGGTTATGAGGAAGTTATGGAGACAGGGTGGTTTACTTATAAAATCCTGGTGTTTCAAATTAAACAGGTCTAATGTTCAAGGACGTTTCACTAATTGCGTTTTTAGCAGTCTACCATCAGTTTTCACTGAGTGCCTGGCATGCTCACAATCTGCAACTAGTTGATGCAATTCTTATGTCCCTCTATATGGAATTTATTTTTGCTGACTTTGAATTCTTGGAGTCCCTGCCTCACTTGAGATATAGAAGATCAGAAAAGCAGAAAAGCCAGGTCATGTTGCGACGTGTCAACCTCTCTTGTAGTTATTTCCACATTTTAACGTCAGATTGAGGTCCGTTTAGTAAAGAATTTGAGCACTCGCAATTTGAAAACGTGGTGTCAACGTGCACAAGGTATAGAAGCATATAAGGCAGTCATAAGGATAGACAAGCTGTAGTGGTTGATCTCATGAAATGTTGGCCCAGTTCCTGAAATGGGTTTTCGATCGGGAAAGGTTACTGAAGTGGGGGTTGCAATATCGATAATCCTGCAGAATATTCCAATGATATTTCAGAGAGGACGGGATTCCGGCTTTAGAATGCACATCTTTTCAGCCGTTTACATAAAAAACACTCGCTAAAAATTACTACTTAATTATGTTGCGATTTTTCTGTAACGCTTTGATACCCTTGCCTTGGTGAATAGATTTTATCGAAAAAATGCTCAAAATATTTCCTTTTGTTTTTAATTGATAGCCAATGACCTCTTTTTCCCTATTTTGGCTTAAAGACAGGCTTTATTTCGGTTTTGAAAAAGTTTCGAATTATGAGCTGTTTTTTTATGACCACATAATGCCCAGTCAAATGGTATCATATCCCTCCGCTCATTGATGCCCCTACCAGCACATGGCCCCTTCAATAGAGGGGGCCAGAAGGGGCCTGCCCCCATCGACTTTTAAGCCATATGTAACATATTTTCCGGCCTGTTGCAAAGACTTGAGAAGGTGTCAGTGCTTGAATTTAAACTCAACTAGGCAATATTTACAAGATAAAATAATGTTTGAGCGTAGTTAGTGGGGATTGTGATGAACTGATTATGGGTACTTTGTTTAAGTCAGTCATTTGGACACCATTTGTCTACCAAGCGTGTGCCAGCCTCTCCGTGTGACTTGTAAGACTGACCTATTGTTCTCAAAGCTGCTGATACTGAGGTAGGTAATCCAGTGGCCTGGAGGTGTTTTATAAGATAATTTACTAATGTGTGCCTTTAAATTTCCTGTAAAGTTACTTTTGCTCGAATTAGATTAAACATTAATGGTAATTTTGGTACCTCACTGCATGTTAAATAAGCCCTTTTATCCTATATATATTGTTTTCTGTTGTACATGCAAAGTATCCATGAAGCGAAAATATTACGGAATCAAGCGGAGCACTGTGTTTAAGCGGATATTGCGTGCAAATTGGGTGTATTATGCCGCGACCGAAGTAGCAGGTGGTCCTTCGCCATCTTCATCGTCGGCGTTATACCCCTCACCAGAGCCTCAAATGCCTGAAATTTTTCCCGAGGTTTCAAATGGTAGGTTTTCAGGCATTGTTATTGTAAGTTGGAATGCAGAGCCGATAGGGGTCACGGAAAAAAACGAGCGAATTACAAGGCAGATGTTTTCTCGCGGATTTGCAGGACGTCCGCCTAAAGGCAAACATGCCACAAGCAACTATTAAAGCTTTGTTGGATATGCTCCGACCTTACCAACCACCCAAGAACGCTACTGCGTACTCCACGTACTTGCATTAACAAGGTACTGAAGAACGGGAGCTATGTCCACCTGGGCCTTGGACGTGGTTTGCGGGATGAGCTGAATCGCCGGCGAGCAACTAAAATTCCTGAAATGGGCATCCAGTTGCATATTGATGGGATGAAGTTGTTCAAAGGATCAGTACAATGCCTCTGGCCAATTCTTGCTCCGGTAAACTACCCGATAATTGGATGGCCAGTTTTAGTAGGTGTGTTCTCTGGGTTCGGGAAGCCGACACCGCTGGATGATTTTCTAAGAGATAGCATTGACGAATTGAAAGAAATTTTGGGAATCGGCCTGCAAGTCCCACAAACGGGGAAATTGATGAAATTTCAATTATTCAATGTCATATGCGACTCACCAGCTCGCTCATATGTCCGACTGGTTAAAGCCCACAATCGGCACTATGGATGCGATAGGTTCGTTGTTTGGTGAAGGTAACGGAAAACACTCTAGGTGCTGTCGTGTTGGAATTTCCATTGCAAACCGTATGACGTTTCCAGTGTACAGCGGGCGTCTTCGGGACGACCGTTCGTTTTGATCATGAAAGCAGAAACTCAACAACAGAGGTGTATCGCCTTTTGAGGAGTTATCTATCAACATGGCTAGTAGCTTCCAAATAGACTACATGCACCTGGTGTGCTTGGGTGTGATGTGGAAGTTACTTTATCAGTGGAGATTGAGTTTGAAGAGAATTTCTCCAGCACTTACTGACCTCATCCATCAATGCAGTCACTGCTTGCCGATGGAATTTTCGCGAAAGTGTAGAACACTTGATTTTCTTGAGTTTTGGAAGGCGGCCGAAGTTCGTCAATTTTTGCTGTACAAAGGCCCTGTTTTTTGAAACCTTATCTGGACTGACCGTTTTATGCATTTTTGCAGTTTTCCGTTGCAGTTTATATTTTCATCCAATTTTACATAAGACCTGTTTTGATTTTGCCCGCATTTCGGTAAATAACTTTACAGTTACCCTGCAGCTCCCCTGCCGTCGTCCACAATGGTTATGTGCTGTCGACTGAAGCGCCCGATAACGTGGTACTGATCGGCGACAGACCGTGCGTACTGACATCTTTTTCGGCTACTGGAATACAGTACCATCCGTTTGTTGACTGCCGTGACTTTTTTCACGACATTCATTTGATCTTCCAGCCTTTTCACGTTTAAAGCCTCATATTTGGCAAGTAGTCCTTCAACTGCAACCCTTTCTGACATTAGCTGTAAATATGTCCCTTTTAACATTAATGATCATTTTATTCTCATTCCCTTGTTGCACACGTTTCAAAATCAGTGACTTTTTTGCTCAAAGCTTTTTGTTCACACGTTTTTTTTTCAGTTTTCCATACACACGTTTGTAATAGATTTCAATCCATTATGATTTGCTTATATCCCTTGTTTGTTTGGCGTATGTAAGTGTACTGCGATGTTGAGTTTATCGATGACCAAAGCGTGGCCTCTGTGGCCAAAGCATGGTTCGTGGATATGAACTGTGTCATGTGGCCAAAAAATGCAAAGCAGCGTGACTATTTTTTTGCAGAATAACCTGCAAACACCAAAGTTTACGTAGTGAGGGTCCTGAAAAACAACCTGACGCTAGAAAAGGCACAAAAGTTGGCGAAAAAGGTTGAGGAGACGGATGATCTCTCCAGCTCCGAGCCAGCTGTACTAGAAAGGGGCAACCGAATGAAGTAAGTTTCCAATGCTATTAATATATCCATCTAGACATCCACGCCAGCTCTTTTCGTCTTCGGAAGATGAGGAAGAAGTTATTCGCCGGCCAAAAGAGCCAGAACGAAGACTGACTGGCTGGCCAACACCAGTACCGATATTGCAGTAAGAACCTTTGACAATAGTATTTGTAGGCCTAGGAATGATGAGAATATACCGGTCCTTGGAGTACACCAACACGACCTACCCCCCTCCGTCCACTTATCATTAAGCATTTGTTACTAATGTGTACCTCGGAATACTACCTGAACAACCCCTAGATGTTCGTTCAACCTTGACCAATGAACTGCGAATGGACGTGGATTCTCTACGGTACTATTTTTCGGAACGTTGTAAACGATCACCTAGTAAAAAAGTCAATTACATTGCAGACCAGATGGCTCGCAATATGGAACAACATTGGGCTGTCTTGAACGAAATACTCAAGGAAGTACAAACTGCGGCTGTCTCCCCCAATGCTGGCCAGTCGATCTATCGTCTGCCCCTGTGCACAGAGAAGGCCTACAATTACTTCATTGGAGGAATGAGTAGGACTTGGATTATGCGAATTAGGCGGTTTGGATATATTCTAAATATCTTTCGTGATTTGTAGATAGAAAGGCTGTCTGTAGTTGGGGTAAGTAATGAAAAAGAGTTCGTGTGGAAGCTCTTGACGTCTTTTATTTGACCACTGCTGTGCCCTCAACTTCTGCTGGAGCGAATCAACTGAAAAGCGGTCATTTATTGGCTGCCCGCTCTATGCAGTTTTCACTGGTAGGTCATAACGTTTCCTTGACGTCTGCAGACGCCATTCGGCAAAATGCCGACTTCAGTATGTGTTCTGCGGATGTTATTCGCAGAACTGCTATTGACTGTTTTCACAGTGCAAGATGCAGGTACGGTGGGAGAACAAAACGCCGGAAGGCAACTGAGAAGGTAAAACTATTCCATTGAATTAATCCAGCATACATACTTAGCTTCCGGAATGTCCCATCAGTGGTTCAATTTGCACAACAGAGTCTGCGTTCGAAGACACGGTAATTATCTCAATGTCTTTATAGTAAACATACTTCAGGTGTAAACGTTATTAATTCAGAAGTATGCATTTTAATCCTGACTTTGCGATTTGTAAGTCTTTTCATAATGTTCATCTATCCTGGCATGCCTCGGTAACCAAACGATTCCTTTTTATTTAAAGAACCACCTCCGGATGACGGCAGCAATGTCGACAGACTATGACAAACTTTTCCTACGCATGTACATATTTTTTAATTTTTTATAATAAAATACTCCGCAAATTTCATCTGCACATATACAATATCATGAGTGAGTGGGTGGGTACATCACAGGAATGACTTGAATCGATCCAAATGGAAGCCATATTAATTGTATAACATTGGGCCGTTCATAGTACCACAATTAGGGGTACATCAGTAGTGGCCGATTTTCAGGGAAAGCAATGTGCGCTCGGCGTTCGACATAGGGCTGCAACTGCGAGGAAATCATGGGGTCCTGCTGTGCAATTTTTTTCCACTGAGGAGGCCATACCGTCGACTTTGCTCCCTCTGGCTTTGCCGTTTAGCCCAGAGGGGGCTAGGCGGGGCTGGTGCTGGTAGTGCCCCCTCATAAAGTATATAACTACAAAATTTTTGATGGACACTATATGGTTTCGCCTTGATGACATATAGGAATTTATTACTTCCCTTACATGGAAAACATGGTACTTTTACACCAAAATCCTGAACGCAATGGCGATGGCGGATCAGGCCCAAAAGAATGTGATAACTGGAAAACTTTTTGAAATCTAAATACAACCCTCCTTTGAGTATCACATTTGAAGAAAACTTGACTTGCTATCAAATGAGTACAAAACATGATACTTTCATTTGCATTTTTTTAAAAATTATATTGGAATAAATATGAATATTAAAAAAATATCGAGAACATGCATGATATTTAAGAAGTCATCTTTGCTGAATGCGTTCTTTGCAGACGGCCGAGGGGACGTGAATTTACAAGCCGACATCCTAGCGTATACGAAATATCTCAGCATTGGGCTACGTGATGGTTAATATTACAACCCCACTTAACTACTTCTTCCTAATCGAAAATGCATTTCAGAATTTTTGGTTATCATTCCATGAGGTCGGTTACCTACTGTATATTAAAGTTTATTTTGCAATGTAACTAACTACTGATGTTAAATGTTGTAGTGGCGAGTGGCAACTGGGATTTGAAAATGAAGTTATTTAATACTTACAATGCATGCCCTCGATACAGGTTACCAAGAATTAACTCTTATACAAGAATGGTGCTGAAAGGAGTTGTATGCTTGTGTTATAAAAGAAGTGGGAAAGGCAATTTTAAAAGAAAGCACAAAAAATAGACTAAATTTGCACCATTTGCCTGTTTTAATTAATAAAATAACAACAGAACATAAGCCCGCGCAGTATGATACTATAACATCCTTCTTCCTTCCGTCACTAGGACGTCGACTCTCACCTTCGATATTAGGCGCTGATACGGGAGAGGATGCTTCACAGTCCAATAGTGCGGGCTCTGTAAGAGATTCATCCATCTCGGATTTGTCTTGCTGTTGTGAATCATTCATATCAAGACTCATAGAAATAGATAACGTAGAGAATATATGATTGTTTATTCAAGGGAATACGTAGTTGATGAAATTTAAGACAACTAATAATTATAAACGATATCTGAGAAAGAATTCAATAGCGATAGGTAATAAAAAAGTTTGCCTTCACCGAATCAGAAGACATTACAGAGAGAAGGGGATATTGTCAGACGATTGATCCTTCGAAGGATGTAGGTAGTTGAACTTCGGGGACTCGACTACCGCCACGGCCGCCTAGATGGGGGATCGAAAACGAAAACAAAATAGGATATCGAACAATTTTGGAATCCTGCATTTCTATTGGATAAAAATCAGGTAACAGATCGAGAAGTCTGTAGCATCGGATCGCATTGATGACCACCCACCTGGGTAATGTATAGCACCAAGAGTATGTTCCGACTTAGAACGCCCGAAAAAATCATTGAATACGGAACCCAACGCACATATAATTACACAAGAACAAAGGTGATTTTAATGTTGCATACGCCTTCTATGACAAATAATTAGATATAAGCGTAAAAAGGACACATTGGCAGCAAGAAGCAGGGTTTTATGTATACACACGATTCCTTTGGAGTGGGTGATTTTGGTTCATGTCTATTATATTACCGGTGGAGAGTGCAGCTCTGTGATGGGATGCGAAAAAGACCCTGGAGGGTGCTGAAAAGTGACATGTGAGCGCTGCTGGATGAAGTATCAGTAGCTGCGTAAATCTTCCCGGATTTCATGAGATAGGATCCGTTTTGCGAAATCAGCCCACACTGTGTCCCCCAAAGTTATGCAGGAGTAAATAAACAACCGTTCTTAAAAAGAAGGCATATTGTGGTTTACAAATTAATATTACGTGCGACATAAAACGTAGATATAAGCACTGCGGAACCTTACATAAATTCAATACTCGTGGGTTAAGTTTACTCATCCAGGTGTTTCTTGATGAGCTGTAGGAATGTCGTCTCCATATCTGATTGGGGAGATCATTCCACCATTCTGTTACTCGTTGCCGAAGAAATTACAAGTGAAAGTTCCGCCTGCATAGGTTTATGTAAAACTTCATTGAATGCCTACGAAGATGAGACGAAAGATGTTACTAAATCAATTCTTTATAGCGCAGTCCTCGTTGAAGGTCATAAATTGCCTTTAACGTAAGATAAGATCGTAACCATGTTGCTTCTGACACAAAAGACACATATTAAGGTGACATTGTCTTTCTAGATAAGAATGATATTTTAAGCGTTTTGCTGCTTTTGTTGCACGCAGTTACATTTTGATCGAGACATATTTTGTCATTTTTGAGCCATGGCCGCCAAGCCTGTAGGCCATATTTTAAGTGAGGTCGAACGAAGATCTGTAGGTTTTGCCAGAAAGGTTTTTCTTTAAAGTTAAAAACGTTCTTTAGACAGCGTGCAGACTTGATGCATTTTGATAATGGTTTCAGTTTGCTCGGTATCTTAGCGCTGAGATCCGTCCGTGAAGAGTCCATGGCAGGTTGAATGTCTTTTAGAAAATATGTCCTCATGTTGTTAGAATGATAGATGTCTAGAAGGAGCTGGATGTCAGCACATTTTCTACATTGGAATCCAGGAGCCATCTCTCGGACCACGTTTGCAGAGGGAAAAATTATTTTGAAGGACTTTGTGATAGTTATGTGAATGCTTGTATCAGGACAATTTTAGCTACCAGTAACTCAGAGGAAAAGAGAACAAGATTAGCAAACGCGGTTCATAGGGTAGTGAGCCCTGTCCACTCATAAATTTTGTTGCACACGCTTGAATCTTTTTTAGGATGTTGACGTCCTTAGCAGTCCAGGGACAACAAGCTTAGATAGCAATCTCCAGCTGTGGCCGCACAACTGTCCGAAAGACTAGCGAAGCGGGCTTCATCAAAGGTAGAAAAAACCCACTTGACAAGGTACAGCCGTGAGATTGCAGACTTGGCTACACTTGAGGAGAGCAGCGGGGATGTAAGTGAGGTCGTATTCAACATTCTTCAGTGCTTTTGCACATCCAGTTCTTGCAGTGTTTTTTTTCCACTCAGACAGTAAACTATGAGGTTAAGAGTGCTGGTTCTGCTTGATACAACAATTGATATTAGCTCCCACTGCTGCTATAATCACTGTCACCATTACCTTTGCAGTAGCATTGCCACCCAACTCACAACGATGGCTACCAATGTGAATACCAAAACAAATTTTCATAATTAAAAGTTGTCCTAGAGCATGTGACCAGAGGTAATCAACCAATATAACTGCTAATTTAAAAGAAATATAACTACTCGCTTAAGTAGCCATAATTTTGAAGTACATAAAACTAGATTCAGAACGAATCAAATATGGTAAGATTGGCATCATACCCTATATTCTACGCAAAACAGCTAGTTCAACCTCTTTCAAACTTTGACCTACTCAGTTATACAGCCTGTTTCATCTTTGTTTAAGAATTCTCAGAAATGTTAAAGGTACACAAATCTTCGGACATTTGTCTAACTAAATAATGATAAAATACCGTCGCATGAACCTACATAGCATAGTGTATACTACCATTTAAGAGACTTCAAAAACGCAAGGTTTCTTTCCCAGAAAGATTGAATTTTCAACTCTTGGTCGCTATGTATCTCTGAAATAGGTAAGTGCTGAGCAATGCCATGCACAGGACAGTGATTTCTGAGGTGTTTCTCCAAACCTTTAGTAGAGCATTTAATCCTATTAATCGTCTGTTGTTGTAAAAGGATATGAACCCTACATTTTATAATGCAGCGATATTCAAATCGGCACGTAAAAAGGTGTTTTTTTACGTAATTCGGAAGATACAAATTCGGCAAAATTGCCTTTGTTATGTGAAATATCACTTGTTTGCAGCATCTCCCAGAGCTTCCGAGAATTCTGGGTGCCGACTCAGTCGAATCTACAGTAGATTGCCTAACTCATGAAAAGTGATGCCCGAAATTTAAGGTTGTAGTTTGGCACACATTTGAGGTTATTAATTTTGTTTGTTGTACTGATCTAAGGCACAAAAAGCTATTTAGTAAAAAATAGTTCAGTTCAGTTCTCTTTATTGAAGGCTTAACTGGGCGAAAATGGGCAAAATCCAACGTTTCTTGATTTCCAGGAGTTTTCCTACGTTATTACTCTTTCTGGACCAAACCTTCTTGTTTGTGTGCATTGTACTATAAAGGGATATAAATATAAGCTAGAAAAATTTAAAATATATCCTTTGAGGGAATGGAAAATTTGAGTCAACGATCACAAAAATCAGTTAAATGCAGATGGGAGAAATCACGTTGTTTTTGGGGAAATCAAGGATGGATTTAGTTTAAAAAATTAAGTTTTGCAAATTTATGACATCTTGTGCCAAAAAATGCAATAATAAAGTTGTGTGAGTGTATTTTGTTTTATCACACCGATAATTGGAACTGTAAACAAGCATCTATACGAAAAGCCGCGACATGCCGGTATTTTTCTCTGTCGCGCCGTACAAGAAAGATGTCAAAACAATATTTATCTGCAGTTGACTATGAAAGAATACGGAAACTTGCAGCAGAAGGAGTGCCACGTGAGTCGTTAGCTAGTATTTTTGGTATCAGTAAGATCACTCTGTGGCGCATTCGATCATTAATGATCGAACCGTGCCTAGAAGAAAGCAGGGTGGATCAAAACGGTCCACAAGTAAGCAAGACAAGGATTTTATTCGTTGTGCACTAAAAAAAGTATCATGATATGCCCATTAAGACCATTAACAGGGAACATCTGCCGATGTTCACTATGACCTTAATCAGGAAAAGGATGCATGAATTTGAACTGCACCAGGCAAATGCCACAATGAAGACGTTTTTAAAGTAGGAAACATATGAGAGAACGTTTTTATTTGCTAAGAAGTACATTGATTACAGGCCCTCATTCTGGAAGAGCATTAACTTCTGCAACGAGGTCTTATTTTTAGATAAGCCGGCGAATTTGACCCAGATGGTCATATGTGGGAAAACTTCCCTCGAGAACACACTAAATCAATAGAATCTTTCAAGAACTGCCGACGTTTGATGGTTTGGATGGCCATAAAATTTGGTGAACGTCCAATCTGGCGGTCGACAACGGAGACTATAAATATCAAGGTGTTCGTCGACATTATAAAGGAGGCCTTTGGCTGCAAATGTTAGAAGAAGAAGTAAAAAGATCGTCATGACTATTGCCCAGAGGATGAAAAATATACATGAAAGCAGATAGTTGATAGGGGATAGTTACCATAGTTGAATAGTCAACCATTCTGGTGAAAAAATGATTACTGAATGAGCCGAGCACTCAGTTCAGTTCAGTTCAGTGTATTTGAGGAAAATAGGCTTACGCCTTTGAAATCCCTATTTGTTACATTAAAGTAGCAAGAATAAGAAGCAAATTAAAGAAGTAACAGTCAAGTGAATGCAGGCAGATTTACGTGGTACACTGATATTGTTAAGGTTAAGTAGTCACATAGTCTTCGTGGTGCTGTAACATATGTATGTCAAGCCAATGTTTGGATGTATACACAGACTGGGTCATAACAATCGCCTCAGGTAGGTTATTCCAAGGTTCCACGACACGGTTGGTGAAAAAATACTTCCTTACATCCAATCTTATTTGGTGCACACTTAGTTTGAATGGATGACCTCGGAGATTTTTCGTAGTGGCAAGTTGGAAAAAGTCATCACGTAGGAGGGCGCAATCCATGCCACGCACGATACGGAAGGTTTGTATCAAGTCTCCGCGCAACTGCCTATAACTCAGAGGATAGAGCTTTAGGTTATTTAGACGAATCTCATATGGCAGTCCAGCTTGACCTCTTACTAATTTTGTGGCTCGCCGCTGCACCCTTTCGAGCATGTTGTAGTCCTGTTGGTCCACGGTCGCCGGCCTTGGATCGCATGTTCAAGATGTGGCCTTACAAACGTACCAAAGACTTTAGAAAAGCAGTCTTCATCGAAAACTTTAAATGCCCGCTTGATAGCGTACAGTATTGAATTGGTGGATTTAGCTGCCTTGGAACATTGCGTAGAAAGCTTCAGGTTGTCTTTCATCCAAACTCCAAGATCCTTCTGTGTGTGTGCTTCTCGGAGTGGCAAACCGTTCAAATAGTAGGGTCGCATATCAGTGACCTGATTTCGATTTCCCAGGCGTAGCAGGGTGCATTTGTTTGAGTTGAAGGACAAGAGCCATTTGCGGGACCACTCGTCCAATCGACGAAGATTTTCTTGGAAATCGTCTGCATCAGCAGCATTGTGGATAACTTTCCAGATTTTTATATCGTCCGCAAACATAGCAAAGTTACAGTCCAATTCCTATACACAATCATTAATGAACAAGAGAAATAGGATCAGCCCGAGCACTGAACCTTGTGGGACACCACTCTCGATGACTGTGCGCTTTGATTGCGATCCACCTACACAGACCACTTGGGAACGACCAACGAGAAATTCTTGATCCACGTAAGAAGTTTGCCGCCAATACCGAACATTCTCAACTTGTAAAGGAGGAGCTGGTGTGGAACACTATCGAAGGCCTTCTGGAAATCAATGTAGGCCACATGCACATTGTCTTTTGCATCGAGTGCTTTTGTCCAGCTTTGCATCGTATAAAGTAAGTTCGTAACACACGATCTTCCCCTACGAAAGCCGTATTGTGCCGTCGATAAGAGGTTGCGGGTTTCTAAATAAATCATCAATTCCTTTTTGACAACCTTCTCTATAACCTTGCAACAGATTGAGGTCAGGCTGACAGGCCTGTATTTTGTAGCACTCCTGGAGCACTGCCGAATTTCATTGCGTAAATATGGCCAGATTTCCAGGTAGGTGATTCCAAATGCAGAGGAAACCTCAAAATGAGAAAGCGCGTTTCTGTAATAGGTACTTAGTGGGCGGATCAGAGAGCAGGAAGCAAAAACTTTGAGCTGACAGCTTACCTCGAAAATTTAAGGCATCCATTTCAGGAAAAGATCGAAAGCCTAGATAAAATTTTACCATCAACAAACAAATCCTTGGATAACGGCAGGGACTGAGCCAGGAAGCTTGCTTTAACACCACAGACACCTCTCTGTTAAATGGAGAGGTCACAGGTGGGTCGATGTTCAAGTTAGCAAGAAATACTACAATGCAACGTATATTCTTCAGCAGCAGGTCACCTACTTTGTTTTAAAGCACAAAACATGCGAAGTTACTGCCAAAGCTGGGTATGATGCTTAAAATAATTTGAGGGCTAAAAGTATCACTGTAATACTACTAGCTTATAAGTGGCTTCTTACGGATTTAAGGCTGCCTACATTCTCTAGGTCGACACCCAGTGGGGAGTTCGACAGACTTATGTCAACGTGCCGGAGGCCAATGACGAAAGTATTGATAACACTATAAAGTATTTTGATCGATTAAAATAATTTATTTGACACAATTGCGAAATACCCAACGGCATCGTTGGGATTCAAACACATGACAGCAAGTTACCCGCCTGGCTGCCTGGAGAGTCAACGTCCTGTATTAGAATTGGGGGATTCCATATGTCGCAGTAGGCTGGGGGAGGAGGGTAACTTGCCCCAGGTGTCACTAACCTCGTGCAGCTATTCATAACTAGGCGGCACCCGTTGTTTAACACCACATGTCTCCCCTTAAAACAATTCCTTAACATTTGGATGCCATGGTTTTAATTATTAAGGTATTCCGACATGAACTCCTTGAACATTGATTAGAACTGCCAACACCGATCTTATGTGTTGGCGCTGTTTTTGAAGAGGCCCTAGTAAGATGGCGGAAAACGACTGTGAGTCCGTGGCTGTCACTTCTACAACCAAAGACGATATCGAAAACTGTAAGTGTACAAATCCTGCTAGGCATGATCATAAGCATGCGTTGTGCGCATATTTTAATTTGTTAACTGATTGTTTATAACTCCTGCTATATGCAGTGTTGTTTTCGACTTAGAGATTCATATTTAGACACTTTATTTTATTTTTTATCATAAACTCCTAGTAAAGGTCTAAATCGTATGATAAACCTGTCATGCCATTTTATTGCGATGAACTGTGAATTATCGTTTTGGATCTCGTGACATTTTCTTCGGATTTCGGCATTAATCTCCAGTCCATGACAGTAGCCTCGACAACTCAATACAAGGACGACCCAGAGTTTTTCCTCTCTAATTGGTTAAGGTTGTAGTCCCAGCTCTATCACTGTATGCAGAAATCGGGGTCTATGTCGCAATTTACACTGATTCGCGGTCAAAGTGACTCGCGCCGCAGTCACACAGCTCATCCGCGAAAAGTTATTGGGGTCTGCATTAAGACGACCTTTATTTTTCAGTCTGTCCCTGGGAGTTCGCAAGGTACGCCTTTTAATCATTATTGCTCTTGATTACGTTAATACACTGTTAATAGCACCAACCTTGGCCCGCTGTCATCTTCACTGGGTACAACAATTTAACTTCACACATTAAGCACCCTTCGTTGTGATACTATTCCTTCTGCAAGTCGCTGACTTTTATAATAGTCTGGACAGATTGCCAAATCCGGTTTTCAGCTATGCCAGACGCTGACGTGCGATTTGGGGTAGCAGCAATAGCCATGCGACGGGCGAGATAGAGTATGCTCGAAACCCCAGCCATTTTTTTGAAGACGTGAAACGCCGTCGCGTTGTTATGTCAAAGTGCTGTGTCTTTCCAAACGAGCTTGGTATATTCCACTTAAACGATCGTTTTCACGTTATTGCGGTCGAAGACCCGAAGTATCGGCTCTTTTTTCACATGCACAGCCCAACACTCGTCACTGTAGAAGACAGACCGGATCGACTGCTGACCATGTAAATAGTTTGATGGGTTCCTAGACGCTTTCTAAGCCTTGAAAAAATGCATTGACAGTATCAGAAGCACTCATTTTTGCCTTATCCTTTTGAGAGAAACAGCACCCAGCTATTAAAAATTGCTATTTCTTCAATGCCACAAGTAGCAACCACTAGGAATGCCTGTTTCACCGGAAGTTCATTGAATTGCAGTTTCCATCCTGAACCATCGGATCACGTTCATTCGGTTTTTGTGCCATCGTCGAGTGTATCTGAAAGTTATTTCAGCATTAAATTAGAAGCGCATTTTTGGTTCCTGTGCGCTATGTTGACCTAAAGTCACTTTACCACATTAACGCAACCATAGACATGCAAGTTTCGGACCCACTTATTCATCTGTTGCTATGTGCCAAGCTGCGAAACCTTTAACTGACTAGAGTATGTTGACTCCTACTGGCCGCAGTCAGCAACTGTTGGCGGTGATACTAGAATCACCTACATGAGGCAAGCAGACATTTCTAATCAATAAATCTCGACAACCTTTCATCATTGTACCATGGAGAACTAACCCACAATTGACCTATCAAATAGTTGTTGAGTCTCTCGGCGCGATCCGTCAACACTGCAGCTCACTCACTTCTTGCATCGGCGAATGGAACTTTCCTTGTCCGATTGGTTGGCGACTGGTTTGTACATAGACATAGATGACATTACTAGTATTGCACCCGTACAGTTGTACGTACAATAACCATTCATGGAGTAGTTTCCACGCCTGGCTTTCATTTCAGGCTGGGCAGTTGTCGCATCGTCTCTGTCAGACAACTGTAGTTGAGAATGAAACTAGAATTGCTCCCTTATAGCTTTATTTTTCGGGAGTAAGTGTCGGGTATTCAGACCTTGGACATAAAACTGACGTTAATACTTTATAAATACGGTTTATTGCCGGAATTCTAGTACAATGGCCAATACGTTTTCGAGCACTATAGCATACAATACTAAAGGCCTTTGTCACTTGAAGAGTCCGTTTACATACTATTTACGCGTGCCACTATATCGGGGCTCCGAAGTACTTAAGATCCCGCGAATTTCGTAGCTTCTATTGAAAAGTTTTCTGACGTACTCCTCATATTTATTGTGTTTTAAATATAAGTATATTGTAAATTGTCTCCGATTATTTATTCGAACTGCCCACTATAGCTTACGCTCGGTAAAACCTGATAACTACAAGGCGGCTGTGGGAAACATGCAGTTCGCAATAGTCATGTTGTGGTATTATAATAAAACTGCATCATTTTGCAGTGTGTATATCACCGACCACATCCCTCCTCGCTCTGGTAGCACTGACGATGTTAGTTTGCAACTGCTTATTCTCCAGGCGAACTCATATGTTACAGTTCACGTAAAACGTTTTCATTATACGCTATTCGTACGCGCGCCTGGTAATCAGCAGCTAAGCTAACAGACTTGTTTTGGTCAGTTTTAGTTCGCAATTTCACCTATGCCCAAACTTGCTCTCTGACTTCCCACAGTCAAAAAACTCCTACCTAAAATTCCGGCCTCAGCAATAGCATTGGTAATTCATTTCTAGACTATCGAGAGCAGCATCATTTGAAGGTTTAGCATGATCGCAGTCCAAACAGGTTCTTGTTTTCTCACCCATACTATGTTATTCACCCATTTGGGCTTTATTCTTGACCTTGTCTTTTTTGGTACTTCATTTTTGACCAAATTTTTAACCGAAATCTGGTCGTCAGTTATTAATTTGCACGAACGACAAAATATTGTCAGACGTCGAACAAGGGACTGTCAGCAAAAAGAGTGTAGATAAGTGATTGTGGAAGGAAGACTTAAGGGACTACTGCAAATTTTGAAATTAGATTCATGATTGGCCATACTGTAAATCCAGTTATGCACAGCAGCCCATTATCTACGATTACGACCCTAGTGTTTGATCGTGGCTAAAATTTCTTTGGCCCTTTCACTTGTTGGAAGCACTGGTGTCTAAGTTTTCAGTATCACCCGGACTCGAGGATAGTTAATCCTGTCATATCTGGGATCCTAAAAAGAAACCGAGTTTAATTCTATTCCCCGTTTACTGCAAATGCACCCTAGCTATTAGCCCGCCGCCATAGACCTCATTTTGACTGTTTTGTATTCCTGGGTACCGTTCATGGTATACTGCGCCAGTTAATTAATGTAGTGCTGATGTTTCTGGTAACTGGAACATCTATTTGACTGTCTGTCTCCTGCACATATAATTCTAAATCTTAACAGAGGTAGTTTAGCCTGAAAGAGGTCTATGTTTTCAGTTAAAAAAAAATAAGAGTAACTGCCGAATTTGCACAGGTTTCATGCGTGTCTGTGGTGACAGTAAAGCATCTGGAACGAATTCGGAGGTCCTCTGGTTTATTTTGTTAAATTGTACTTAATGCAGCTTTGGTCATATCTAATCTTGCATCCTTAATAATGTCGCCGATTACACCTAACGTGTGACTACTCCGCAAAGCTGGATCTGGGGAGTTCGTAACATTCATTCAGCGACAGAGACCGAATATTATGGGTCCGAAAACCACATTCTGTATCGAACCAAATTGTTAATTTACTTCCTTTTCAACGCATCCAGAGGAAGAGCAGGCGCAAGCGAATCAGCACCAAACTAATAGGGCAGATGGTAAAGAACTTGCTCAAACCACCTCAGTAGTCCTTCTTGAATGGCCTGAGATATCCTTGCGATTTTGCCGTAGGAAATGCGGACGGTCTCATTCTAGGCAGTCAGTGTACTTCACCTGCAGAACGCCTATCAGGCAAAAGTGATCAAATGCATTCGATGTTCGTATATTTTTCATGCACACAGCTCAGCATTCAAACTGTCTGGGTGAACTGAACGGATGGATGCCCCATACACATTGGAAATGATCCCGTCTTTACTCTGCTGACTTTGCAACAGACCCACCTTGGTTTTCGAAACCATCCACTCCAAGTTGCTATTAATCCTGAGGAGGGGGCAATTTGCAAACATAGGTCTTCCCACCGTTTATAACTAACTTGACTGATTTAACGTACTCATTCAGCCATATTGCACACCCTACGTCAGCAAAGCTCAGTGCTAGTAGAAAGATGTCATCATGGTAGGTAAGATCAGTCAGCTGGCGAGTTTGCTTTTACTTGCAGCACAAATTTTCTGACCGCCCAAGCTTCAAATTTCCAATAATCTGTTCTACACAAACGGCATATTCATCAGAAAATTACCGAATTGTCAATCGCAGGAATCGTCAAGCAACCAGGTGCGTTGTTCAGTGTCTCTGCTTGACATAGCTGCACAAAAACGAAAATTTGGCTTTGAATCTCCGGTTTTCTAAGTCTAGAGTTGAAGTATAGCCGGTTGGCAGCGGCAGATAGGTCCGCAACGGTGGTTTAAATCTTCCTGACCCTTTTTATATGTTGAACGATGCAGACATAACCCAAAAGAGCCACCTTTACACCATACACAGTGGCTACTAGGTTATCACTATTACTATATTTCTATCTCGTTATCATTTACGCTGGCCGTTGAATCGAGTGTGAGTGGGTTCGTGGTTCGCATCTGGATTGTAAAGCACTTACCAATGAGACGCACAAAACTCAAGTCATATACGCAAATGGGTATTAATTTATTGTTTGACGTCAGTAAATCTATTCCTGCAGGTGTCGTACTTACTGTGAAAGGCAGGAAATTAATCCAGTTAGCTCCGTGGCGTCCACTATAGGGAAACATAGGCTGACCAAAGATATAGCACGGTCCATCCATCAGGTTAGCGAATAACTCATCGAGCGCAGTATGCCCAGAAATTCATAATAGGTGTCGACGTCGAACCTTTTCACCTGTATGATTGGTCTCAGTATTTTCTTTCGGTTGGGAAATCATTGATTTAATGATTCAATAGATGTCGCAGTGAAAATTACTCCTTTCTACCCTGACAGTCTGTTAGAAATGTGGGTATAGTCGCCTCGAATTGTGTTTACAAAAACGCATGGAAGAGACGCTAGGAAAAACGTGCCGCTTTCACTTCGCTTGGGTGGATTTTTAATGACAAAGTAATCCTGCTCTTTTTAGGGAAGACCTAAGTGATCATTTATTATTCTGCCCTGCCACCATACTCAGCTAGGGTGCCCTTACTGGATGAAACTGGTCACCTTACTCATAAAAATAACATAATTGCTTAGTTAACTCTGTCACGAACGATCAAAATAGGGGAAGGGAAAGCGCGCACTTTGATTTTGTCTATTTCCACTGGTTTGCAAGACCGTTAGTCAGAGGACCAAAGTCTGTACTTGGATTGACTTATCCTCCGATCCGGATTGCAGCATCACCTCAACATCCATCGAGTCTGCCGCCGCAATCCTCTTCACCAACGGCTGCCTCCTCCCTCAGTGGAAGCGCACACGGCACCGTGAGTCTGGAGGAGCGTGTTAAACGTCTGCGAGAGGCTGAACAGTCAAAAGCTGAGCAACGACGAATTCAGTTTCTTGAGTCTCAACGGCAGGCCGAATTGAAGCGTGAGAAACAAAAGGAAGAACGCAAACGGCGGATTGAGGAGACACGCCAACGCGAGGAGGCGCGTACTCGCATGGCCCAAGAACGCCGAAAGGAACTGGAGAGACAACATCAAGTTAGTCAGCAAATATATGTGTGTGTACTTGATGCTTTACGTTCTTTGCGCTCCAGAGGAGAGGAAGTGGCTCTTTTCGAGAACTACTATCGCAAACACATGAGAGACTACAATGGCCATTCCTGGTTTATTTTGCCGTTGTCGCCGGAGTTCAAAGGAAAATAAAACAACCCTTTTCCGCTCTGCAGTCAGTTTTTTAGCAGCGAACTTCACTTGCACGCTAAATCAGCAGTTCTACAATAGAGCATGCAGTTCAATGAACAACTAGACGGCTTCAACTTGGAGGCTGCCCTAACCTGATTTTTAAGTATGGCTGTCTGATGATGACAAGCAAGCCAGAAGTGGCCATATTATTCTCCCTTGTCTTTGTCGCTAGTATTTGTTGGCGGTTTCTTTGCTCCTTGCTGTGCAACCACTTGTGTGGGCTCAATCGCGGAACTAAAGCATAATTGACTTACATATTTAGTCTCATTATCAGGCAAGATTGGCGTATTCCAGTACGCCCGGTAGAGTTTTGGAGCTATCGCATGCAAAGAACGCTATCCGTCCCATTTATATTTAGCCTGACCTGCTTTCGGGTATAATTGCCCTGGCTAGCCTTTAATAGGTCTGATTCTAACCGTATATAAACTATCACTATCCATCGACTCATCGTTGCTGCTACGTAAATTTTAAGCCTTTTTTGCTTCCGAAATTGCCATCTCTTCTTTAAATTACCCTTTAATGAACTTCGCTGATCCAGCAAGCATGACCTAGAGTACTCCTGTAAACACATATTTAAGCTACGAGATTTAAATTTTTACAATGCCGCAAACGTCAGCAGAGCCTGTTTATCTTGAGGATGAGATTGGAGCTTGCACAGCGCATTCCTTCGGGGTCCTCCTTTGTCTTTCACGCTCTCGATCTGACCACATGCGATGCCTGCGAGTAACAGTTGATTCCAAGTCCGGCAAAGCGTCCTCTGATGCGCCGGAATCTATCCGTGGCCTAGGTTGCTAACTAACGGGATATCTCAGAACCGAGACAGATCCGCTTTAATGTGCCATGACACTCACCTAAGTGAACTCTAAGTCGCCCTTATTATAGCCTGGTGTATTTCACGGGGACCGGGTTATGTGGGGCGCGCACAGCTTTGTCCACCACTGCGTCTGCACGTGCTTTCGGTTTTTGTGGCGTCTTGCCATCGCAGCCAGGGGGAGTGTGTGCGATGGATGCTGCGCAAGTCTGCGTCACCAGTGTTGCCCCCACTCAGTGGGGCACGCCGTGGACGTCGTCGCCGGCGGCAACGATTGAACTGTCGTAGGTGTGTGCGGGTCCTGTTTCTTCTGTTATGTTTGGATGAAATTTCTCACTGTTTACCAACATCAAACTCAGTATACATTGAAAATTGCTTTCCTTCACAGTCCATGTTTGACGGACGCGTGTTAAGTTCTATCGTAGCAACACAATCTTTTAAGTCAATCTAACCAAACGTCGATCGCAACCTTTACCTGATCAAGCGCACAGACACCATCGTTTTGTTTATCAGGAGGCAAAAAGGATTTCTATAGTTTACGACTTTTTGCCTCCCCTTCCCCTCCTATCCGACGTATTTCCCTCGTTGGCCTCTTAGGCAAGAGTTAGTCTGAACTTCTTACCAGACAACAATTTGTAGGCCAAATGTGCCTGTCCACCCTTTTTGCTTCGAAGGTTCGCATTTGCCCATAGGTGAACTTTCGCCAAGTGGAGATACTTAAATTACCCAGACCGGGCGATCAAGTCAGCACTGTGCATGATACTCCATAACAGCGGGTACTCCCAGGTAGCACCAGACGTGGTTTTACTATTGTGCATTCCTTTGAGGGAAAAACAATCTACTCTTGACCGTAAGTCAGTGTACCGCGAATTCGATCTGAGACTGAATGCTAAGGAAGCCGAAGTACATCGCAACCGCTTCACACCGGAACCCACCTTTTCCCTGCTGTTTGGCGGCAAGCTCATGGCAATCGACTGTTTTTTTTTCTGCCGTGGTTTCCCTGTGTCCGACAGTCTTTGGGAAGTAGATGGTCAACCTGGCAACTGTTATAGATCGTAGACCACACCGGTTCGTGATGCCATGAACTTTGCATTTCGCTTACTCAGCATTGCTGCTGGTGGGAATGAGTATCAGTAATAAGTGGCCTAGACCTTGATCTCAAAGCCATTGGGTGGGGCATAGGGAAGTTAGCCAACTTTTGCTTCCTGCCTACAGGCATTTTTGGATCGACTGTGACTGTGCTAGCCGAATATGGGGGGTGTGCGTTAAGCCTGCCAATCTGGCTGCTTCGTCAGATCCGCAAGGTTCACAGTCACGGCATGAGCATGAGCCGCCAATAAATAAACACTTATTTCTGCCGTATCCTTGCTGGCTGTGTTTTCCTTCGGAGGCAACACCATCCGTATCAAACCTTTGCAAATGCATAGTGCCGGCTGAGCCATTTGGGATGGATGCCGTCATAAGTACAAGTGGGTGACAATTGAAAATTTCTTCCTTGCACCAGTAAGTTGTCCTGTCCCACGATTCGTCAGGTTTCGTTCCTTAAGAGCACTCTTCCTTAGGAATTAAGTCGACTTTTACAGACTTTATGCTTTCAGCCGTTTATTCTGTCGTAATCAAATGGTTAAAAGCACGCAAGTGAGAGAGTACGAACACGATCGGGTAGAAAAATCAGAAGGGAGTACCCTGGAGTTGCGCTGTATCTATCATACAATTTAGCGTATCAATATTAAACTGTGACATGGATCAGCAGCTGATTAGATCGAATTGGTCATGGTAAGTTAGCATCGCATCTGCGATCTAACACTAATTTTTTACATTTGTTTCCCTACGCTTTTTACCATCTGGGCCTGACTCTCTCCAGGCCCTAGTAACCTATGCAGCAGGTAATTTTTTCTCACAGGATTCCCGCTTGACCTTTCATGTAATTTTAATAATTGCCGCAGTTTCACATAAGGTACGTTATCCCCTTTAGCATCCGTTTAGTGTCCGCACATCTGTTCTCGCAACAGGGTGGAGGTATCGGTTTTGTATTTTACCCAAAATATTCAATTGAAGCTGAATATAGCGGTCACATCGTGATAAGCCGTCGATATTCAGGAGAGTTTACTGACAAAGGACACTGGAATGACAATTTCTCCTTTTTTGCCATTGGTAAACCATAACCAATCTCGAGCTGAAAGGATCTATAGTCGTACACTCAAGGACTCAGTGCTAAAGCGCCGTACCTGCAATTGTTTCGACTGGCACCAGTGCTGCTGTGGTCGACTCCAGAGGTCCCGATGCGTAAGTCTTGAACGTTCCTTATGATCTGCAAGATCCCGATACCATCCAGTTTATATACGCGGCCCTAATCCGCAAGACCGACGTCTGGGGAACCCTTGTTTCATGACGGGTAGCATTTGCCATATTTGTAGTGCCGCTTCGGTTGGTGACCTTTTTTACAGGAGTTCCCTATTTGCCAGGTTGATTTCCAATCAACCCTGATGGTATTACCATTTCATGGGCCCTGACTGGTTGTCTACGAGACCCGAGGGCCTATCTTCTTTGCAAGAAGTCTATGCTAAAGCTCATCCCCGTTCACCGCCTGTGAACGCGCCGGGTATACCCCGACGAGCAGGCCTCCTTTTTCCCGGTATTAGCGCATACGACTTTAAACCATCGAAGTTGGGGTTGCAGTTGAGATTAGAGAACTATCTTCTGACCCCAGCAGATACGTTCATTCCAGCCTCTCCTAGGAATTCTAAGGCGAAAGGTCATGTATAGTAGGCTAGTTCGATCATCCCAAGTGATGAGAACTATCCCTTGCAGGCAGGAGGGGGGAGTGATCAATGGTGCCTTGGGCGTACGTTTGTTTATAGTGGAGAAAATGTGCACTATTTCTACCGACCGGGATCTGTATTTCCGCACAATGAAAAGTCTTAATTCACAGGTTTACAGATGGACACTTGCTCTGTGGCTGACGGAAGCCAGCCCACTGGTCTGCGCTTGCTGCACACCACCCAGTCGCCAACAGTACACAAAAGGGGGTGGAAGGCATATTGGATCTTCTGCAAAGGATTACCATGAAAGTCACATAAAAAGGGAGTTATTGCACTCTGACGCTCTCTCCGGATGAGGATTCTTTTGCCCCCTCAGTAGGCGGCGTCTTTATCACCCAGGACTTTTGGCTCGTCGTTACTGTGTGATGCGCGTCAGCTTTTTTGTTATGGTGAAGAATATGCCGGATCTGCTGGGGGACAGACACCTAAGTGTTTCTTCCCTCCCATAAACCGGTGGCCTAGCTTATTCTCTCACTGAGGCGTCAGTGGCTGACGTGGCGTGAACCTCGCGTCACGCACGCCTGACAACAGTCAAGGGCACACCAATGCAGGCTAGTGGCGCCCGTTTTTTGTCATCCATTCAAACAAACCCATATTAAACTATCGAAAGGAATACAGACAACGGCAAGAAAGGCTTGGAGGACCTACTCTGACTTATTAGCTGTTTGCCTGAGAGAACTCTGGATCGAGTCCCAAAGCGCTACGGGATAAATATGTCCCGTAATCTAATCGGTGAATCTCAGGCCTATGTTTAAACTGATGAATGCCGTCTGCTGCGTCTGCCGGAGGAGTGAAACCAGGTTGTGGTGCGTTTCGGCCGGAACAAGATGGCCTTCTAACCACTTCGCCCAGGTTTATTTACAATCTATTTTATCAACCCTTGCTGATGCTGATCAAGCATTGCCCACTGCACCCTCGTCAGCCTTTTAATGGGGTAGTGATCCTCGTTGAGGAAAACAGATAACTCCTCAAGGATAAAATACGTTTTTTCCCCGTGTTTCTTTAGCAGGGGCTGTTCCCGTTGGTCCACTATCACGCAGCCAAACATTATCCACTTCTTGTCTGCTTTAAGGCTCGCGAACTCATTTCGGCCCAATTTCAGAAATCTTTCTACCACATTCTATCGCTTTTACACCAAACACTTGTTATCCTTTTTCAGGAGCACCTCCAAGGCCTTCTGGAACGAACTCGCGAACGCACTGCCTCGGTTTCCGAGACGCGTTCCCGGTTGGATCACCCAGACCTGAATGGTGGTATGCCTGCCACAATGCGCACCTCTCAGACTCTGCCGAGCTCCTCGCGCCCAGAGTCCTCCAATCGCATGTGCACCTCCTACACAGTGGCTTTCGGCAGTGGGGCTCCTCGATCTATCTGTACGCGGATTAGTGAGGCTGCTTTGAGATCTCAGGCCGCCTTCGAAGCGCGCCTTGCTAGCTATTTAACCGGCAGGCACAGTGGTTGCTTCCTAACTTCTAGCTCGACCTACACCAACTACGCTCTCTACGTTAACCCCACACTTCTGCCCGATAATCACCCGATCCACTCACTCCGTTCCACTCACTCACCGCAACACCATAAGACGGCGCGAGCGTCCGCGAGACGGGCCGTCTCGGCTGCGCCCTCACTTACTCACGCCCACTCTAGTTCTGCATCTCCCTGGAACCGCGCGGTCGACAAGGGCTCCAAGGTAGTGCGGGCCTCGGCGCAAGCGCAGTCCTCCAAGGGTACGTTCCTGTCACACCCAAAAAAATACTAGCTTGTTGTCATAGTAAAATGGTGTTGGGGGTTTCTCCATTTCTCCTCATCTTGCCTTTTCGACCGCGACTGATCATATAGTATATACATATATCATATATATAACGCATATATATATATATATACGCGCGCGCGCATGTGCATGTTACCTGTTAAAATGCATATATTATACATATTTCGAACCCTAGCAAATAATCCACGTAGTTTATGCCTTATGCTTCAGTTTCTTTGTCGCATGCAGGCAGAATCGAGTCTTTTCTCCCCCGTGTGCCTATGTGCTCACTCCAACTGCTTTTGTTTTGTCAGTGGAAGATCAGCGCTGATGCTGATGCATGCCAGTGCCCCCTCCGCCCGCCTGCCCACGCCCCGTGATCCGCTGTCCGCGCAAGTCGAGTCGCAGGGGCCTGTCGAGCCTCTGGTGCTCTGCATGAAGCTCGCTCTCCGTGGTGGAGAGCACCAGTGGTGGTCGAGGCATCAGAATTATCACCACGGTCCACCATACCATACAACATCAACCACCACCGGCACCACCACTATCGCCGCCCTCACCCTACCTTGCTATCGCTCTTATCTACACAGGCACACCCTCACCTTACTCAACCTCATCAGTAGTTGCTCTTCGCCTGCTTGCTTACCGCTGTTGCTGTTTTTTTTCTTGGCAGTTGTTCATCTTGTTTGCACCTCTACTTCGTCCTCCCTCATTCACTGGCTCATTTGTCTCGCAGCTCCCCCTCCCACCGGTGAACTTGAAGTAGCTCACTAGTCGATTTTGTTTTACGCACTTCACTGTTGTCTTATATGGGCTCCAACTAGGTTAGCAGCTATTGCCCACAGTGGGCATCGGAACTTGTCAATTTAATCCGAAAAACTGCCTCAGATAGACGTAATTTTGTCAAGTGGAGCTTCAGCGTTAATAAGCATGACAACTAAACCTAAGGGACTTCCTACTGAGTGATTTCCAAATTTACCGAGACTTGCTAGCCATCCACTACGACCTCAGTTTCAAAAAGACCATGGTTTCCGTGCTCATGTTACTTGATTGGTTACCGGAAAAGACAAACGACAGGTTTATGCCATGTAGTCATTTTGTACAAATAAATTGTTCACAAAGGGATACATTTAAACTTATATATATATATAAAGAAGAACCGACAAAGACAAGGGAGACCGGAATGGCCATTTCTGGCTTATTAGCCGTCATCAGCCAGTCATACCCAATCCCAAGTGTGCACACTATCATTTATATATATATATATATCCTGACGTTTCAAAATCAAACAAGATTCCATCATCGGAGGTGGGTTCCGTACGGCACCTCGCAGTATTCATGGGTTCTGAACATTCTGGGTCTACAGCTATTCGTGCAGGATACACGGCATGGGGGTGGGGGCGGGAGTTAATAGCTGTCCTGCTGGTCAGTGCTTTTTCTTCCTCTCCTCGCCAGCATGTTCGGAACCCTTCAATACTGCGAGGCGCCGTACCGAACCCACCTCCGAAAATGGAATCTTGCTTGATTTTGAAACGTCAGGATATTAAACTTATTGTTCCCGTGACCGCCTCTTCTTCTGGTATATGTCCGGGGACGCGCATTTTCGCATTTTCCTGGGGCATCCCAGGAAATTTAATTTAATTAAGTTGAAGTTCTTTGGGAACAGAATAACTTTATTGTGTACATTTTCGAATCAGGTGCCCCAGTTCGTCTTCAGACAAACGGAAATGTACAGAAAACAGTTAACCTTAAACAATGCATAACACAAAATTCTATGGTTGGCTAAAGTTTCAGCCAATTTCAGGGATCTTGCTATTTTTCGGACAATAATTCTTCTCATAATATTGATACATCAGCAGCCCATCTGCTGTGATTTGAAAGGATGGTCACAGTTCGTTTCACAGTGCCTGTTTCCGTGCAATCTAGATGGTAGTTTTTCGGCCGCCTGCCAACTTTATCATCCTCTGAACCTACGAAATGTCAACAAAAGTGAAGACTCGATGATCCCAAGTATTTGACTGCTTATAATCCACAGACAATGGTGAGAGGCCCAATCGCGTACTACCCGATTTTGTGTTGTCCGTTTAAGGAAAGTTTGCAGTAACAGCGATATGCGTATTTCGGGCCGTTTGTCTGGTCGGTGCGCAATTGTCTTGACTAAAGCTTCATACTGCAACACCGGAAATAGGGGTAGGACGAGGCCAGTGCCGCGCGAGTCGTTGACTAAATGAAACGAGTAATTTGTTACCGCGTTTCTACCGTCGGCGCTTGAAAGGCTGTTAGGTGTTTGGTATATTTGGCCTGAAGGCCAAGAGCTCAACTGTAATGCCGGCTATTTAACTTAACCTTTATCACGGCTGTTGCTGTGTGCCAAATCTGCTTCGGTTGGAGAGAGAGAGAGAGGACCTGACCCGTGCACACTGAGGAAAACTGTCTAATCATTCACCCCGGCCAACCTCATCTCTGCTCGTTCGGACTCGATCCTGCCATTCAATCACCTCGGGAATAGGTGGAGAGAGACGTCGATTCTGTTCAAGAAAGGTGCTCATCACTAATTTTGGAAGAACCTTATTGTGGTTCTGAGGCTCAGCTCCGAACATCAATATCCCCTGGTGTCGCATGAACAGTCTAAGTAGCTTAAGGTCTCTTAGAATCCGTGGTCTAGAGTGTTGTTCGAATATACACTTCACAGCTTACCTGCAAAGGCTGAAACGCAGCAGAAGCATCTCGACGCATCGTATGACGTGTATGCAGCTTGTCAGCATTATTAAGTTCCAGCAACTAGGTTCAGCGGTATGCCTTTTCCAATTCGCCACGACCACCATCCCATATTGGTTTTAAGGACCAACAGCAAGTGATCTGGGCCCGTGTTTCCTCGTCTAGCCAGCCTTTTGCGTTAATCCCACCGTGCTTTTCTTTGACATGGCTACTCATCATCATGCTGCCTCTGTTCGTTCCCCCCTCCCTTGTTGCTTTGTTTGCAAAACGCGCCTAGTTTTGCTCCCCGTCAATTTATGTTGATGTGCGACCCCCTTGTTTCACCTTAGTTACTGCATGTGTTTCGTTTTGATTTGCACCTGATCCACACCCTCCCTCTGTCTGCCTGCCTGCCCGATTTGATCCGGTTGACTACGCTGTGACGACGATCCCAACATCCCGTTTCCTGCTGCTCCCTCACTTATGCAGACGGCTCCATGACCAGTCTCCACAGCTCAAGACAGCGGTCCACGCAAATCCAAGCCTCTCGGCCGCCCAGGGCGGCCAGCGCGTGCCGTGGACCTGCCACACGCGTCAAGCCAATGGAAGACGGCTCTGCAACCTCAACGACATCCAGTTTTCCTCCCGAACTGCCTGCATTGCGGCGGGCCACCTCTCAGCACTTTGCTGCGCCCACCATTTCGTTTGCAGCGAAATCGAAGGGTAAGCCGATCTCGGCTCCCTCTCCCCACGCTCCCTCCCGCCCTCAAGGTCTTTTGTGCATGTCTGCCTTGCAAATCACAACGCGCATGTCTCATTCTCTCCTGTGCCTCTGCACTGGCTTAAAGCGTCCTCTTTGGTCGCCCGCTGGTAGTGCCTGATTGTGGGCATGCATGCTTGCATGATCGGTTGACCGCGTAGCCTGTCATGCGCGCGCGCGTCCCCTTCATCGGGTTCCAGTTCATCACTCAGTTTCTTTCTAGTGGGGTGGGGCCTACATGCATTACCACCATTGACACACTTGATACCACCTTGCATTCTTTTCATTCATATGTTTGTCGATAAACTGTTGTCAGCAGTACCTCTTTCGAGTTCGTAAAGCGGCCACCGTTAGAGGTGAATTTCCATGTGTAAATTCCTACTCAGAATTGGCAGGTAACGGGTTTTCTAACTCTGAAGTCAAATCGAATGAACCTGGCACAGTCTTTTCGCGCATCTAGCTCAAATAGATGCTTCTGCGCCTCTAAGCCTATCATTGTTTTCTCAAGGACTCTTTGGGGGCTGATCCTTCGGCCGTGGAAAGGCTTTGAACTGTTCCAACTCCAGGAAATGCATACGACGCGAGTTGTCGTTGTCACGTAAAAAATAGCACTCATTCAGCTAGTGGTAAATGTATTCCGACCGATCGACTGCTTCGTTACTGCCTCGTAAATAATTGCATTATTCACTTCCCTCGGCTCCTAACTGAGGGTTCTCTGTGATATGTTGTATGTTCTATGGACATATCGACTTCAAAGGCTTTCCCATCCAGAAATCAACCTCCGCCGATTTCCGGGCACTGCCAACTTACGCCTTAGGCCTCAATTTTTACTTGTCAAGATCAACTTCGATCACTCAGGAATGTATTCTGAACCTTCGACCACGCTACCTATGAGTTCTGTTATTATGGATGCTACAGACAGAGGGTTTCTAAGGTGTCTGTTGACTCGCTTTCAGGGCTTAACGTTTGCCCTAAGAGTTCGTATGTGGGATCGTGCTCGAGCATTCATTTCAATCCTCCTATATGGATGGACGGATGGGGAAAAGCGTGCTTGTTTGTTTTTTTGCGCATTATGGGCTGTAAAGCCGACTACGCCTACTATGGGATGAGAAAATGTGGCTGACCCCGCGCCCGGTCCTTCCTCAGTATAACCCGACTAACGCGTAGTTTGCCTGTCGGAATCCTGATGGCAGGGCCAGGATGGCTACAAGCAAGTGGTTTACACCTGGCCTCTAGCAGGGTGCTGTGGACGCTCAATGCAGGCCTTGGCAGCGGTCCTCACAAGTATGGCTACAAATGCTCTAGAGCATAAAGTTGATCAGACCGTCTCACAGCATGTGCTTATCGGACTGCGCGAGCCCATAGTTACCGTCGTTTCAAACGTGTGGCATGCCTTATGCGTATTCCCTCACGCCGCGTCGGCTACTGCGCTCTCAATCCCCTCCCTAGCTGGTTCACCGGCTCATGCAGTGGACTGGTGCAACACCGAAGAATAAGTAAGCTCGATACTGAGAAATCCACCCCCGCGTGTATCTATCACGAGGCGCTAAGATTCGCGACTCGGGAGGTTGCCAACTTCGGAATAACCGTGTCCTCAGGACTAAGTCAAACTGCAGTGGCAACTCCTTATATGGTCTTTAGGGCACCTTGCTCCATGTGACATCTGAGCTACCCTCTGTTATATTCTGCGGGAATTAGATTGTGTGTGGCATGCGTAGACGGGCTGTCTAGCCTAGCCAGCCTTTGTGCCCACGTTAACTTTTGGTAATTCTGACACTGTCTTGTCACTGGAGCTAGATGGGTGAGTGACGAGAGAGCGTTGGTTGTGGGGCGTATCTGCTGCTGTTTAAAATAACTTCGTGGGCACAATCTGGACGTCATTTGCAACGGTCGGTTGAGATTGGGGGAAGGTCCTTTTCTTTTCAGCCGAGATACATGCGCTTGTGTAGCACGTGCGAAAGAGTATCGAATTCTTTTGTGACAATAACGCCCAGTTTTGCTTACAGTCCTGTGGACTCAGTCTTCGTACTGCCAAATCAGCGATCGGAAAGATAAAGTTGGGCTGTGGCTTTGCTACAGTGCGGTTTCCTGCAAATTAGCTCTGCCCTTTTACAGCTGTGGTCTTGATCGAGTATGACGCATGAATGCGTTTTGACATTGTTCCTTTGCCTACTGCAAGTCATTTCGCCCTGGAACTAACCTGCCCTTCTCACCTGTGTGTATGTTTGAAGTCGAACCTTTCGCAGTGGTGAACTCTCATCTGACTCACCTCTCTTTCTAGTCCTCCTCCATGCGACTTCAAAACACTGCTGTCGGTGCACTAACCAATCCTCTGACTAACTCACTAACGTTATCATACTCGCACTACTGCATGCATACACACGGCCTATCGTCCGGTCTGACAAGTAGTCATGCGTGGAGCAGAGCGAGCTTGCGTTACAATCTCGACTGCAAGCGGTTTAACAGAGCGCTTCCTCACGATGCCACCCTCGCAGGCTTCAATAGCTTCTCAGTCTGTCACCGTCATCCCATCCCCCTTTCCTCTTATAGGAAAAAACCTGTGCTCGTCCTTCCTGATGTTGCCCTCGCTACGCTTCAGCCTCCACTGTATCTGAAAATAAAGCTTGTACATTCGACTCCTGTGAATGAACCTTTCGAGGAGACCATACTTTTTGTGTGCTGATTAGTGGAGGCCCGTACACCCTTGAAAAGTTGCCGAAACCAAGTAACGTGTGTTGGGCGTGCTGTGGACGGGGCGTTGCGCAGGCATCGCGCTGCCACATCCTACAGCGGAGCGAGAGAGAAAGAGAGAACTCCATGTGGACTTATGGTGGCCCAACTAGAAGTCATACTGCTGCACATTTACGTCGGTTCTTTTGAAGATAATTCTACATTTCGATCAATTCGCGTTCCCCATTTATTTCCTTCAGTATCTCACGGCCATACAGCTGCAGCGTTGATTCTAAGCCTGCTTTACGCTTGTTAAGGTACACTTTTCAGGCGTAATGCTAGTCGCCGGAGTCGGAGTCGCCATGTGGATCCCATTATCTATCCTGCCATATTCCAGTATTAGTAAAAACTTAGCCTGCCATGTTCTGTGGGTCTTATTGAAAATTTCTGAAAGCTAGCGCCCTTACTCTTTACGCTTTTCTGATAGACCTTCATACTTCGCAGTTTCTCTGGAACCCCTTTCTTGTTCTGCAAAAACTCGGTTCATGTTGGTCTTGTCAACGCTGCCACTCGTCCTGCACATGACTCCGAAAGTACATCCAGCATGAGTAGTGACAATACCCCCACTTTTAGTCGGTTAATGCCTCAGTAGTACTAAGTTTATGCACTTTCGAGTCTCGCGGACTTGCTCCGATCGGACGTTTTTTTTATTTTGGGTTATCCATCCGTCAACCCTTCACGTCGAAATTTCTTACCAACCCCGCTAGGCATTGTGAAGGGACGCGGAGGATTCGAGGAAATTGCCTGTTTGCTTTTTACAGGGTGATAAGGTTTTGGTGTCTCCTGATATTCTGACGACCTCTGCGCTGTCCTAAGGATTGCTTAGTGACTGTCCCTATTTTTGTATCGTATGTCTTACCCTCTCACCGGCCTCATTGTATTCTATTTATATTTTCTGAACTCCCCTGTAGGAGGTGCTGTCGAACTCCCCTTCGTCCCCAGCGGTCTAAACCGGTTGTGGCCAATGCTGATGCCTACGCAGGGCCCGTCAAGGGGGAAGATAATGCCCAATCGCGTGAGTTTGCAGTACTTGTGCCTGTTTCGTCTAGTACCAATGCTGTATTAGCTGGGTCCAGAGGCCCTGAATCGTAAAATAGCGAATATTTATTGGGATTTTCCAGGTTCTTGACCCCGCGCAATCTATCATGGTGAGACCATAATCCGTGGTGAGATGGCGGGTGAGGTGGCCTAAGTGGTGGAGAATGGGCAGCGTTCGCTACGCCCTAATACTGCATCGGCGTTTGACCATCTTACACAAATCACCGATCTGCCAGACTGATGTCCAGTCGCATCCTGTCGTGGTCGGTGACTGGTTATCCGAAACACCCAAGAACCTGTTTGCTCTTCTGCTAGTCCTTGTGAAAGCTCGTTCCCCTCTCCACCGCCTATGGACACGTCGGGTACTGCTCAACCCTCCTGACAGGAAAGCACTATCTTACCACATTTCCTGTGAGGATTGCGGCGGTACCTTCGATGGTCATGCTTTTCGCTCTCTGTAATGCTGGATTTGATTTACTGCTGGAAGACCGATGCCCCACGGGGCTACGATCGGTTTTTCAGCGCAGATTCGAACTCCTTTTTAGTAAGAAATGACTGCAAAATTAGCAGTCTCTGGGATCTCAATACTAAGCAGTCGCGTACGTTGGTGAGCGTCGATCGGCAAATGGATTACCTATTGTGTATGTTGCCCACCGTAGGGCTTCACTCTCAGCCCGGCTTCAATTCCACAACAGTGAGGTGGAGGGAACACGTCTGGTGCTACGACAGACACGACCTTGAAAGCACATCCCGGAGGAGCGCGCAAAATTCCGATCATAGCATATCAAAGCTTGCGTGTTGCTGGTGCAAAAAGAGAGTTACCACACTCCAGCGAGATCAGTGCGAACTTCCTGGTCTGTGAATTCCTTGTGCCACGTACAAGCAAAAGTTTGGATACATGCTTGTCATGACCCTTCTGGCTTTAGGAATACGTCGTAAGCGGAAAACTCGAGTAACTATGAAGTTCCAGGGGTTTTCTATATCTTGGTCCCCATAGTTGCCAACTTGGCCTTTCAAACAAGCAATGACCTATTTTATGCTGTTCCAACCATCTCAATCGTTGTGATTGTGTTGTGCTGACAGGGAGTGCAGTACCTGCGAATTTCTTGTGGTTTCTTCATTACTACCTCAACGACCTTTCGGTCGTCCATAAACCTTTGTTTGTGTCTTTCCGAGCAGCGGGTGTGTAAGGAGCGGCCTTGTGCATGTATGGTTTCCTTTTTATGTCAGAATTATAGTGCGTACTTCTCCGTCCTTTTAAGATTAAATACTGGTGCGAGGCTGGAATCGGTAAGCGTTACTAACTAACGAACAATCATCGCATGTTGAGAAAAACTACCCACAATTGCTCAAGGAGCACTTTCACTTACCTACACATTCGGATTTGTTTCCGGGTCCATCGTCCGAGACAGATAGATAAAAGTGGCGGGCGCACAGAGCTGTGGTATTTACAGGATACACTTGCTGCATCAGCTCCCTGTTCGTCAAATATGTGCGTATATTCCCGATGTATTTGTTTACGCCCTCTCAGTGTGATAAGATAAATCGTGATCAACCGTCCTTTTGCATGCGAGAAAATGCTTATTGTTGATGCTGCTAGCTCCTAGAGGTGATGCAATCACACAAAGCATGCATCAGTAGGTATATCGGTTTAGATACCGCAAAAAAATTTTCCAAAACATGTCGAGCTGGTTGTGATTGACACAGGCAAGGTTAAAAGTTAGGTATTTTGTACCTCAAGTGATGACCCGATGACCAGTTACGAAAATTTCTAACAGAACCATAACATATAAACATATTTATATGTTATGGTATTGTGGCGCTCATCGATCAGGTTACGAGACATGCTCGTTCCGTTATGCCTTGCGACTCCATCTAGTGCTCTCGCAGGCAGTTCGACCGTCGATTTCGACGAGGTCCACCGTATGCTCCACACCAGGTGGTGCAGGGACGGTGACTTGCGCGTGAATTAGTTTTAAGTGATAGTAAACTTGCGCTGCAGCTACCGCACTCTCTCCTCCTCCCCCACCTGAGTCCGGTGTCAAGACAGAGTCAAGAAGACCGGAGATGGGAGAGGGCGCAGGCAGTCGCAGGCAGTCGCATGACGACGAACAAATATAAATATTTTAGTCCGACCACCTTTTCTGAGAGTCTGATCGCAAGCAAATGGTGCATGTTTATATTTAAATGCCGCAGCTGCTTGCCAGCAGTAGCGCGGCTGCAATTCTTTTTATCTCCTGATCGGTGTGGATCGATTCACAGACGCGCCCTGGTGTCCTATATACACCGGCGTCGTGCACCACCGCTTTTAACGTAGCAACGGTGGCATCAATCCTATTTTCGTCCGAATTGCGCAGAAAGTTGGCCGCCTAGTAGATGAGTAGATAAGCGTACATAATCACCACTTCGTGCTTCTGTATGCCATCCGCTTTATTACGCTCCTACGTGGCTGTCGGTGGATCATTAAGGTTGGCAGTGGCACTTAGTTCTGGATGGTCGACTCTCTCTATCTGTCTATCTCATCCCCCTGCCCTTCCTTGAAGGCAGTGAAAGTGGCGTTTAGGTGCAGTCTCCTGCTGCCTGCCTGCCTGCTCTCCACAACGTTGCCGCTTATTATTCTGTCGCCTCGCGGTAACCTGAGGTAGTGCCTTTTAGCCTTTGACCTCATCTCAATCGCCTGACGGCAAGGACTGCTAGCGGCATTGGCAGTATTTGTAGTACTGGTTGTACTTTTAGAGTACCATTGTATTCTGCATCCCTGCCTCCGGGTAACCTTCGTATTTGCCGCTCTACTAGTCAATCTAAAGGTGTGTACACTTTTCACTATGCAGAACTCGCGTTCGGCCAAAACAACTGAGAGTGGCAAGTTCAACGGTATCCGCCAGTCAGTCGCCTTGCGCGCTGACTTGCAGTCCTGAATCAACAAACTAACTTGACTTTCCTACTGCCGTCGTGTGCTCTTACTTTTAATTTCCAAACTCTTCATTAAGGCAAGACTCGCGGAGACGTATTATGGCGTACACTAACGCATCTTGTAGCTCACTGGGGCTGGGGTTAGATGCTCCCCAAAGTCGTCAATATTTTGCAACTGAGCAGATCGCGGCTGTTTTCCACAAGCCAAGTTTTGCTCCTCTCTGAGGCCACGAGAGCTCGTTCACTCATGTTGAACTGCCACTGAGCTATTTATTTCAAGTAACCCATGAGTTTGAAAAAATAACCCTTGCGTTATGGCTGCGTCATTTCGCCCCGCGTAGACCCTCGTAGAAGGCGTTTCGTCCCAACCCTGTGGAGTTTATAAAGATTAGTTTGCATTTCGTCGCTTTACGTTTCTGATTGCTTTAGCATGCATTTTTATATGCCTTCCATTTTGCCATCTTCAAGTGTCTTTCGGAGTCCACTTATCTACCTTTTTCGAAGACAACGTCCTTCGTGAACGGTGTAAAATACGAAACGACCAACGGTCCCAATAGTTCCTTTTTGTGCTTGACACCATCGTTATTCGACGGCCATACTGACTTGCTGTTAGCTTGCATTCATCTCTTTTCTTATGCTAATTATAGTTCAGGGGCTAGATTTTTCCAAGGCGCAGTAGATGAGTGAATACCTACCCCTCTGCCTTCTACTTTTCCAGTTTCTTACTCCGACATCACCCGGCCGCAAGTCAGTCACATCAGGTGGTCCTTGTTTAACGCCACAACGCCACTCACGTTTTGGCTGATTTATAATGGATGAGGACGACTACTGCCTTTGGAGGAGGCACGGTTTAACTTGCGTGTGAATTTATGTATAGTGAGGGTGATTTTCGTAGCGCTCGCCCCCACGCTTACCACATAGTGAGCCGAGTCCAGAACGACAGTGTGGGTGACATTTCTAAAGCCACACCTACGCGTACCACACGCGTGTTGCTCCCTGCATGCATGTGGACTGCATTTCACCGCCTTATATTTATCATTGATGACTGCTCTAAAGGACAAAAGAAGGTAACCCTTACAGTCATCCCATCCGTTGACGATTTCCTCGGTCACTAGCTGTAGCGCCCCGGGTTTCTTATAACCAGAAAAGGAGGCGCCCGGCAGGTGTAGTAGACACAGAGCGTCGACTTCTGTCTCATTGTGTCATCCACGTGTGTGAACTCTTCCGATATCAAGGGCTGCGGCTTAGTCCACCTTGGAGCCGATTTTGGGAGTTAACGCACGGTAACCTTTTACTGCTGCCAGGAATCCCCTGCCCAAACTGCGTCCGCCTCACCCCCCCCCCCCCTCAATAAGATCCTCTACCTCTTACAGGTTCGCGACACCATAGCTACGCGGCACCCACAACTGCTTCGTCGGCCCGCAACTGTACCGTCTCAAAGGACCACGCTCCTGCTCCGACTGCAGCCCATGACCCTAGCCAGCAACCGCCGGTGAACAGGAAGCCGACCGCCAACACTCGGAGTCGGTCACAGGTCCGTAATGCACATGAACGTCCAATAAAGACTGTCACCGGGTCTGAATCTACCGCCCATAAGACGGATACAGGTACCTCTTTCTAGCTTTCCCTTCGTCCTGTTAGTAGTTTTAATATTATTGGCGACTGTCGTCCCATTAGTTGTTATGAATTTGCACCTATTATTGTAATATTAATCTTTGTCGGTAGTATAATTCTGCCAATACTATTAGCCACTGTGTGACAGTCTGCAGGGCTCAAAATCGAGCTCCAAGGCGCAAGGGAATGAGTATAGCCCGTACCGCGATTGGTGGGCGTCCCCCTACCGTAATAATATTAGTGTTGGTTGTATTAGTGCTCGTGGTAAAAATGCTAATAACAATAATGGCATTCATTTGACCCACTTGTGAAAAACTCGGTGGCCTTGGTGGGTTAAATGAATTACTCAAATCTGCAAAAATCCTCTTTTAATAGTGGCATTATTGTAGTACAACTTCTAGCTTTAGCAATTCTCGTAGTTGCAGCAGCAGCAGTACTCGTACTAGTAGTTGTGACAGCAACTATAGTATTAATGTTGGTAATATTGTTTATTCTTTGCGAAAGTATTGACATGGGGGCTTGGCGATTAGTGCATTGTTGCAGGTAGAATTAATATTATTATTCGTATTACGAATAGTACGGTTAGTCATTATAAATATTATCGACCCGCATTAAATATAAATCGCTAGTTAGCTCGTCAGTTCTAGGGTCTTCATATCCGTCCCCGTACAAGTTTAGGTTTGATTGAACGATCCAACACTTAAGGAATCAGTCACTGACTTCACCCGTCTCCAGAAAAATATTAATTACCCAACTCCCCGGAAACTTGTCAGATTATTATCGAATTTGAGAATCCCAACAAAAACACTTTCCTTTAACACCCAATTGAAATTGGAGAACGCGCAGATGACGTGAATAAATCATTGACGTTCATTCATTCCAACAACAGGAACCGGACTAGCTGCATAAGTTATCTGGAGGTTTGCCAGTCTGGCACAATCATATTTACCGTCCTATGAAAACCGAATGAATCAAACCGATTTCAATGCTTTTTAACACTCGTTCCTGTACTTGTATATAGGCCTGACAAAACGCTGTCTGGCCTCCATTACCGGTAAAACACCTTCATTGCATCTTTCCTGTTTTGTTTTGCCTAGCTTCGAAGACACAATCCGTAAAATCCCAGCGATCTACCGATACCGCCTCCGTTATCAAGCTCAAGCATACCACACCAGTTAAAACGCCCGAAACAAATACTACGGCTACAGCAGCTCCGGCAGAAGCGGAATCTTCGCCAGCCAGCGTGGAGGACCAAGAGCCCCCTTCCACGACGGAACCTGTACACACAGCGGACGACAAAGCGCCGGCGGCGGCTGTTGAAGCTGTTACCGAACCCGCGCCCAAAATTAAATCACCCGAGCTCAGCTCCGCTGATGAGTGTCCTGTACCGCCCGACTCGACTTCCACTGTCGATGCATTTCCAGCAATGGAGACTGCTCCAGATGTGACCGACTCACCGGCTTCGCCGAAATCGGAGACGGTGGTGTCAGCGCCTTGCTCAGATGATAAAGTGCAGTTGTCCTCGACCGAAACGGTGAATGCGGACGTGGTTGTGAGCAAAGAGGTACTGAATGGCGTGGCAAAGCAGGAGGTGGCTGCCGAATCTCAAGGTGAACAAGTCGAGGCAGACACGGAGGTCTCCTCTTCGTCTGCTGCTCCGCCTCCTAATGAAGCGCTTCCCCCTGCTGCATACTCCGATCAGCCTTCTTCAGAGAAGGTATGCCGTTTTTGCTGCCTTCAAAGGGCTGAGTTTGAACTTGTGCATTCGTTGTTAGTAAGCTTTACCGACCGAGTGATAAGCACTGTCTCCTTCCGCATTTACTCCATGCCTTTTTGAGTCATGCTGTAGCAATGTTTAGAATGTCCAATTTTTCTCGCTTAATGTCATCCAAAAGCGGAGTTTGTTTATTTGGTACAACCGAAGGCAAAATTCAGGCATTCTTTTTCGCCGCAGAGCGCAAACTCAGCTGGAAATTGCTTGAGTTCGATGTTTATTTAGATCTGAGCTAAATATTAGGTCTTCGGAGATTGTGGTTTGACCTTCTGATGACGGCACATGCGCGAGCAACACCCACTGCTTGTCGGGTATCAGTCACTTGTTAGCGGAGTGCTGTCCCAAAATAATATTGCTCCATTCTAGAGACATTTGGGTGAAAATGCGTGTACTTTCGGTAAATTCCTTCCTGTCTTATTGAAATAATTGTAAGATGTGGGCAAGTGAAAGATCCCGTTCAAGTTAGGGTGTGAGGGCGGAAACAAAATTACGATCAGTGTCATTTGATCAGCGTAAGGTGGGGTGGGGAGGCAGGATGGTGGGTGTCGGGACAAATAATTATATTTGGGCGGCCGACTTGGTGACTTTGAGCCATGGTAATCACGGGGCCTATGTGTTGTTCCTCTGTGCGCACAGGATCAGTTTGCGTGACCTGATTGCAACAGCCTCTGCCAACAGATGCTGTCCAAGTGGTTTTGGATACCCTGCCGGAGCCTTGTAAATCATTCGGAAGACCCCTCTGTGGCTGCCTCGCCGGTGATCTGTGTCCACCTTATGCACGTGGATAGAGCTGTTAACGTTGTTTATTTCGCCCTTTCCTCTCCATACTGCAAGATATTTTCCCGTTTTTCGGATAAGTTTGACTCGTGCGAGCAATGTGTTCTGTAGTTAATACACATTGAGGTGATCTGGGGTGGAACCTTTTTTGCAATAGACCGTACATAGGTCCCGATTCTCTGTCTGTCGTCTTGGTCCAGGTTGTTGTGTATGGCTGCTTGCTGACACCTGGAACACCCTAGTTCTTCCTAAAACGGGTGCGTTCTAGTTCATTTCCGGCCTATCTTCTAAAAGTGTACCAACTTATAGCCGTAAAACTACGCCACATTCGTCTCCAGCACGCAATTCGTGTATTCGTTCCCCTATACGCCTCTCCCATTAAACCTGCTGCCTGTTTTTTGTTCCCGTTTTTAATTGTAGGTACCCTTTAAGCGTCGTTAAGACCACGGTATATTTGCACTGTTTTAGAATAATTCAAAAGAAAATTTTGCGAGCAAACGTCTGCTTTCGATGAATTCTGTTTTTATTATGCCAACTGATACTTCCCTTTCAACCTGCTTCAATTGTCCATGCCTAGTAGTAGTTTTACAAACTGAAATTCTCTCGCGAAGATACCCTTTGTCTCGCGTTTATTTTGAATGAGAGTAACTACTGCTCCCTTGATAACCGTAAGTCACGTATGACCATTAGCTATTCGGTGTTGTAAGCATTAAACAATAAGGAGTCCTTTTGGAGGGAGATAAAAATTGTATTCTTAAACCCATCTTTTTAATTAATTTGGTTATCGTTGGGATGATGTACTGCTACATGAACAGGTGAAAATCCGATTTCAGATGGGCGATGGTAGTAACCGCAGTGCTCTCCTTGTGCCCATGCTTTCTCATCCTAGCTTCTGCTCACGAAAGCAGCAGTGTAAATCCGATAGCGATCGTATCTGGTTTGACTACAACTTTCAATCGTGGCATCCTCAATTTAAACTGAAAAGTGCCTGCCCCTTAGTGGTATTGCGTCACCCTTTTTTGGGTTTCATTTTGATCTTCCATTTTAATAATCATCTAGGTCTCTTTTGCCTCTGATTGCCCCTGATTGGAAGACTTTGTTCTTCCCTCCGACACCATCGCTCCCCAGTAAGTCCAACCACATCGCTCAAACCATGACCATTCAGTAGTCCGAGAATCCAATTTAACCATGACTCGTCCAATAGTGTTTTACGGACACTCATGCAGTGTATGGGATTCCGGGCTGACCCTCACCGCGCCTCCAACTCTTCACTCCGAGGTTTTAGGATTGTGCCGTTTTGCAGGGTGGATATTGTTCATCATAACTTAGTGCCGATCTGGTTTCTGACCTTTCTATAAGCCATCCATTGGCAGGCCGGTGCCGAGCCACAGCCACATACTGCCTGTGACTTGCTTATTCGTCATATCTGAGGGCCTGCTTCGCAGCCAGCATGTAAGAATTAGGGTAATGTGTGTGTGTGTGTGTGTGTGTGTGTGTGTGTGTGCCAGCCGTGCCCCCTAAACGGGCCACGTGGTAGATGCGTTGGACCAACACGGGGGCCACATTAGGGCACGGCAGGCGTTATTCGGGTTGCGCTTTCATAACAAATGCCGAACATAGAGGTGTGGTGGCACGCCTAGGGGCGGCAGGACTTAGGGGACCCGGCCGCGCCAGCCACCTGCGTCCTCTCCCCCCTCCGGTCTTCTTGACTCTGTCTTGACACCGGGCTCAGGTGGGGGAGGAGGAGAGAGTGCGGTAGATGCAGCGCAAGTCTACTATCACTTTAAACTAAATCACGCGCAAGTCACCGTCCCTGCTCCATTTTCCCATGGAGCATACGGTGGACATCGTCGGACTACGACGGTCGAACTGTCGTGTGCCAGCCACCTGCGCCCTCTCCCATCTCCGGTCTTCTTGACTCTGTCTTGACACCGGACTCCAGGTGGGGGAGGAGGAGAGAGTGCGGTAGCTGCAGCGCAAGGCTACTATCACTTAAAACTAATTCACGCGCAAGTCACCGTCCCTGCACCACCTGGTGTGGAGCATACGGTGGACCTCGTCGAAATCGACGGTCGAACTGCCACCCGTGTGTGCCTTAATTGTCATAATTAACAGGCGGAGTCTCAGTTGGCATGTACTCATTGTGCGCTGTCGCACAGTACTCTATCTTGGCTTTGTCTGGTACAACGGCTGCCCCTCTGCGCAATTAGCAATCCTTACACCTTTGCTTTGTTAGATGCATTGCTGCCCTGCAGGATGCCCTTAATCCCTTCTTCCCCTCTGACATTCTCCTTTCCGAAACTTGCCCTCTTTTGGTCCTTCATAGTGTGAACCCACACCTGCCGGGCAGGAGGAAGCACAAGAAACCGCCACTCCATCGTCACAACCTTCCTCTCCACCTAATGAAGTGATGGAAGACGTCGTACCTGTCCCCACATCCTCCCCCGCTGCTTCAAAAACACAGTCACCACCACCGACCGCAGCACCTACCCCGCCGCTACCCAGTCTTGTGCCATCAGGTCCGATCGCCATTTCTACGACCGGTGCGGGCGAGGGTGGCAGCCTGCCCGAGGAGGAGGCCGCTCGCTATCGTGCCAAAATGGCCGAGCAACGCCGTCTTGCGAAAGAGCGCAAGGCCGCTGAGGAAAAGTGGGTGCCCTCTCAAAACTCTTTTGTTTTCACGGTGTGCCAAACTCCTGACTCCAACCACCACGGGAGGGGGCGGCTGGCTGCGCTGCAGATGCGATGGGTCGGGTTGGCTCACGGCATGCGTTTATTGGGCTGCGCTGAGTCTGCGCGAACCCATAACTACTACCGTAGATGAGGGGCATGCGACTGCATGCCAGGATGTAGGCCTCCATGCCGTGCCAGCTACTGCACCCAGCCCCATCAACAACCTTATTGACAGGCTGGGATAATTAACTGGTTAATGTGAAAAGGAAGAGGAAATGAGGTCGACACTAGGGATTCCATCTCCACGACAAACCAGTGCATTCCTCACGAGATAGTAAATCTGGCGCGTTTGTACCATTCGCAATGCTCTAAGAATCGTGGCTTTGAAGGTTTTCGACTAACAGGGTAACTCCGTTCTTCTCCGGATTGACAGTTAGGCTGCAATGACTCCTTCTCAATGTGGCCTTCATGGCTTTCTCAGTGCTGTGGGCTCCAACTGATCTTGTAGCCTTTTACGTGTAATGTAACAATGTGGCAAATACCTGTAAGCTGTTCGGGCCTTGTCAGCCACTGCGACAGCGTGAGGTTTTAACATTGTCTTGCAATCGGAACAAGATGGATGAGAAAGAAAAGACTGCAGTGGGTGCTGTGCAAGTTAACAGTCCAACACCCGCTTCGTCTGGTATGCCGTGGAAGTCGTAGCTTGCAATGGCCGAAATGTCCTGCTGCGTTAAAGCCATTCAACCAAGTTTCACTCGCACGTAAAACCCACTTTATTTGGAAAGATGTGAAAGGGAAGTTTCTAAAGCCGTTGCAGACTGACCTTCAATCCACCAGTCGGCTACTCCAGACAAACACACGAGCATTCGGCCGTCGTAATCCGATGATGTCCACCGTATACTCCACAAAAGGATGATGTAGGGACGGTGAATTGCTCGCAAATTAGTTTTAAGTGATAAACAACTTTCAAAGCATCTACCGCACTCTGTCTTTCCTCACCCGCCTGTGTCCGGTGTCAAGACAGAGTCAAGAAGGCCGGTGGCGATAGAGGACGCGGGTGGATGGCGCGACCGGAGACGCTCCTGACCGTGCTGTCACACCAGAATCAGATCCCACGGAGCGGGAGAGCTATAAATGGCAAAAGTAGGTGTGACATGAACCGGCACCTAAGCGTGCTCATGTTCGGCATTTTTATGGGAACTCAACCCAAATAATGCCTGTCGCACCCTGAATTGACCCCCGTGTTTGTCCAGCGCGAGGTCCGAGTTATCCCATCAGTTGGAAACCTTCCTAGCCATGGTTTTTGGCGCACCATGATAGATGCAAGCGTGCCGCTTGTGCCCCATATTACCCTTTTGTGCTACTATCGCTGAAGATGAGTTCGAGAGAGAATCCGAAGCATCACGCTAATACAGCTCTTGATCCAGTGACCGTGTCTCTTTCAAGATGCAAGCGCTTTGGATTTTTTGGCTTTCCCACGCATGTTTCGCGTGGCTGAATTGCTTATATTCCGCAGGAATCAACCCAACCCTACATTACTTACGGGCGAAGGTAACTAACCCCGACGTACACATATTCATTTCATAGCCAAATAACTCATGGTCTGTACGAGGTAATTTGAAAAAGTGATAGTCTAGGTGGGTAAAATTGACAACAGATTTGTATAGGTAAAAGAAGAAGATGAGGGAGATAATTTCAGAGCCCTTTGCAATTGTCAACGTGTCTTATCTGCGCTCCACTTAACTAATTTTTTTCCTGAAGCTCGTGCCCTCTCAACCATATACATTTATTACTCGTCAGAATTTATGCTTCCTTCCAGCTGGTCGCGTCCGATTTCTTCTCATGTATGGCAACTGGCCTACCTCATGAGATTTCGATCGAAGTTCTGAACCGTGTCCTCGATTAGAATGGATTTCTTAGGTGGGCTTGTAATACCAATTATCGTGAAGAATGGGAAGACATGGGACGCGATTAGCTGGAAGAAAGAGGGGATTCTAATTAGTAATGCATTTGGCTATGGGATGAGCATGAGGTAAAATGTAGAGCCCATTAGTGCGCAGATAGGACAGTTCGTCAACGGCATATGGCTCCAAGAGTGTCGTTTAGTCACCCTAATCTACCGATACAAAATTGGGGTTGATCCCATGAAGATAGTTTTAGTGTAAATTTTACCCGGCTAGACTGTGATGTTCTCCAACTACCTTGTGCAGGCTATGGATTATTTGGACAACAAATGGGTATAAATAAGGGGAGCGTGAATGTGTGCACATGGGCACTGGGTTACTTTTGCTCATAGGAAATGAAGGAGGGAGGGAGATTCCGGGAAACGCCATCCGACGAATTCAACCGTCTTTTTCCGCGGTCGATGCAGATGTTTTTGCAAGGTTTCCTCCCACATCTTTCCAAATAAATTAGTTTGAGTGTGCAGCTCTTTTTTTCAACGCCGACACTCTATTATTGCGCCCTTCTCTTCTTGTAGACGCAAGGCGGAGGAATTCGAGCTCGCCCGGCAGGCGGCCCAGGAACGGGCCGTCGAGGAGGCCCGACTGGCCCGGGAGGCCCGCGCCGCCGCAGAAGCTGAGGCTGAGCAGCGACGTTTGCAGCAACAACAGCAAGTCGCTGCGGCTACCACCGCATTTGCGGAAGAATCCGTCCATCAAAACCTCGAAGAACGCGCAGCTCGGGATCTGGAAAAGGTTCGTTCAGGTCATTCTGTCTCGAATTTTGTGGAGTATCACCAGTTTGCACAGCAGCAATGTTGCATCAGTCACTTTACTGACAGCACAGGTGCTAGCTGTCAGCCCAGGAGGTTTTACTCTCAAAGCGGACTAATTTCCGAGGCTGTTAAAAACTGAAAAGGTCTCCCTAAAGGCACGCTGGGCTGCTCTCCTTACCCGTTTTTTGCGAGATGGCTTTAGTGCATCAGGACAAAAAAATTCCACCGTTCTGATCCTATTCATTCTCCGTCATCACATGGCACTTGTTGTCATCTAAACGCCTTCCCCACCCCTCCCCCCCCCCCCCCCAGCGTCTCTTGCCTCACTTCTATCGCCTCTGACATGATACGATTTTTGTACCGTTGGCTACACACCAGCCGTGACCCGCCTCGCTTATGTGTGGCAAACTACTGCGGGTTTCGCCCCCACCCGATCCCTAGGAATGTTCTTAGACTTCCCTTTTACTGTTTCCGCATCTTCGGAGGCTTTTGCACATCGGTATCATTTAGGCGACGAGCTGTCAACATTTCCCAGGCTATTTAGACCTTTCCTTGTGCTGAATGTGCCAGTAAACCGCCCTTTGCGCATGCCCTTTGTCTGAGTAATCTACCGCTGACTCCGAGCCACCTTTAGTGTTTTTGCGTAGGCAGCACCTAACCCAAAGTGGCAGCGCCGTCAGCGGATGATGGTGGTGGTGGTGCTGATGATGATGATATGCTAAATAGGGCTATTCAGGTGTAGGCGTAAAACTGTTGTGTCATGCCCTGTAAGTTTTGCGCCAGCTTTAGTGTGCCATAGCTTTGACGCACAAATTCCTTCTGTTGTGCAGACTTTGGGCGTGCGATCTTTGTGCGGTCCCGGTGAGCCGAAATTCCTCTTAAAGTGCAAAGCATGTCAGAAGAAGCCCCAAGGAAGTGATCCAACAAAAGATCACAAAACAGCGACCTTTATGTTCGTCGGATAGAGATCAGGCTCTGGTATGAAACGGTTACCTTTGTGCCTACAAAGTCCACTTTCGCAACTTTTCAAAATCCCTACTCTACCAACAAAGGACACACCTAACGCCTGATCAACCTTAGGGATAACCAGTGGATCAGCCTATGCACACTGACACACGGGTGACTGTACATGACCTTAACAGGAAATGTCAAGTTCTTCCACAAAATCCGAACAGGTTCTTCTGGGTGTTAACCCCCCACCTGCCCCATCTGGTGCCCACCTTCGTTTGTGCATTAGTGGTTGCGCACGATACGCAAAAGCGCAGTTTTCCCCTCCCGGTAACTTAATGCAACCCAAAGAATACCGTTGTGCTACTAAAGCGGCTCATGATATGCGGATGACTTCTGGCGAAGACGCAGTTTTGGTAAGGACTGAGCAGAATGGCTTGTGGCGTTCGGGTCCAGATGTGTGAGGCTTGAGGACATTTCACGTAGCGCGCGACCTTCAAGCCCACTTGAGGGGAAAACTGCGCTTTTGCATATCGCGCGCAACCACTACTGCAAAAACGAAGGGCTTCAAGTTAAATTTCCACGAAAACCGCAGGTTCTTTGACAATGGCGTTAACTTTCCACGTTTTCCTTCTCGTCTGCCAAAAGAATGGGTTTGGCCCGAGAACGTTTTTTTCTCTCTGACCTCTTGGCTAGACTTTTGACGCCAGATTATTGAGCAAGGCAACTTCTGAAGCCTTTCTAATGCTTCCGTTTGGTGGCGGAGGAAGATATATTCCATGCTTGTGATAATAACTCTAATATAACGCTAATTGTATTTATTGTCACGTTAATCACACCAAGGCTTGACGGACAGTTGAACGTGCCTAAATGACTGTGAGATGGGCGCAAACACGTGCTAAGAAGAGTGCAACTTGTTATTGCGAAACCATTAGTAAATTAGAGCCCCGAATCTGCGTAGTCAGAGTGGACGGGACGAAAACCGTAAAGGCACCTTACGTTAACATACATATAGGAAATGTGGTAAGACACGGAAATAGGAACTCCCGGTAATACAGATGATATTGTGCAAAATTCCAGGGCGGAAACGTATTAGTTAGGCATACCCTAACATTAATCCTAACTTTAGCAATAACCCCTGCGTTTAAGGTCCTTATTATCGGTGTGGTAAAACAAAGTACATTCACACAAGTTTAATACAACGTTTTTTGGTACAAATTAATTTTTCCGAAAACAATGTGATTTCTAAAACCTTCATTCACCTGATTTTCGTGAGAACAAAAAATGTTCGATTCTCCAAAGGGATGTATTCCAAATTTTTCCAGCTTATATTTATGTTCATTTGTAGTACTGCGCACAAAAACAAATACTTTGATCTGTAGCCTTTAATAGCGTATGCGAATTCCTGGATAGCCTGAAACGTTGGATTTTGCCCCATGTAGCCCCATTTTCCCATCAATAAACCGAGCTGAAGTGAATTCTTCATTATTAAACAGCTTTTTGTGCATCAATTCAATACTACAAACAAAACACCTTAAAATGCCTGACTTGCTACTACCTCAAATTCTGACATAGAAATTTCATGAGTTAGGTCGATGTACAGTATATAGAGACGGAGGCTTATAAATTGCACGGCTTATCAAACACTGACAGCAGGAGTTTTGCTTCAGCCACATGGTTAAAAGTCATCGAGTTTTGACTCGTGATATGCTGTCGTTATACCGTTTTTTTCTCTTCAAATGCTAAATTGTACGGGTATAGAATTTGCGACAGGGGAGTTCTTGAGGTACTTTAATAGTCTGAAGCAGATGGCTATGCACGTTCCATCTGCACCAAAATTTTCCCCTCAGTGCCAGTTCTGCCCTTCAGATCACATCCGTTTAAATTATGAACGTTCCTTTTGAGCTTTCCTTCAGACAGAATGCTGATTCCGGGCTCAATACAACAAAGTCATCTAATACAGCCATGCTACAACGTTCATCTCAACTAGAATCAGTACGTAATCTCCTTTGAACAGCTGGCGCCATACAGAAGAATGGCTGAATGGAGTCAATAGGAATACCGTTTGCAGTGTGGGGCGATCCGTTAAAGATGGCATATTATGGGGAAATCGTTGACGCATGACCCTACTGATCTCTTTCTGCGTTTGGCTGTTTGACTACGCCAGGTTTTCTATTCTTGTATTGTCAGAGATGCTGCCGTCTTCTATTGCAGACCCGAAGACTCTGGTAATACTAGCCTCTGCAGGCAACCAGACAGTGGCTACACTGTCAGAATTGCGTAGGTGTTACCATCGGTTATCTGTCAAGAGGGCCAGGTCTGACCTTTTTCATCGTCTACCGGTGACGGTAATAAAACTGGCGTCTAATGCTAAGCTATGATTGAACTCAGATGCAGATCTTACTTGTCAATCCGATCTCATTACCGAGTGGAATGCGGCCCCTTTGTTTTGCTTTCTAGAACCTTTGTAGACGTTTACACCGCGTTAGTCAAGCACTAATCCAGTCCACGAGTTAGTTGATCGAATTTTAATCGCAGTAGCCCACGTTCTGATAATAGCTTGCTTGTCATTGGGCCGTTTCCCAGACTCTCTAGACTCCACTTCCTTCGATGTCATGTCAGGTCGGCAAACACTGTGCCTGCGTAACTTACTATTAACCATCGCAACGGACATCATTAGGCCGTTGTCCATCTTTTAAGTTGAAACTGAATTCAAGACTAACGTCAACGTTGCCTGTGATTGAGGCATGTCGACAGCAATTCAGCTAGGAGTGACCATTCGAGTCTCCCCATTTGTCTTGTCGGGAGTGCTTCTCGCATCTTTAATTGGGACTTTTTGGCTTATACATCTCAACATGACTTTAGTTACGACTGTAGTCAGCATGACTGTAGTTACCGTGGCTCTTTAGCTCCAATTTTAGCTTTACTGAAATTTCCCTCCGGCAAATGAATAATATTTTGGTGGAAACAGCGTTCTGAGCCCTTTCCGTTCTCTCTTCTCTGCCCCTTTTCTTCCAGCGCAAGGAACTCGAGCGCCAACGGTTGGAAACTTTGCGTCACGAGGAGGAGGAGAGAGCGAAACGTCGCCAAAAGCTGGAGAGTATCATGTCTCGGGTGAAGGGCAGTGGGCAAGGCCTGAGTCGTACCAACACGGGAAACTCTAGTACCCAGAGCCTATCGGCCATGGTCCAGAGTCTGACTGCTGATTCAAAGGCACGCAGCGAGTCACCTGCAAATGGCACTGACGACGTCCACTTCACCCTCGGTGGTGAGGAGGCATCCCTCTGTGCCGGCTCCATGGTGAGTCCTTCCTCTGCAGTTTTGATTTTTAATTATCGGGTGTCAGTTGCTCCCACCACGCCCTCTGTCCCCATCCCCACCGTAACACTTTTTTCTCACTGCGTCTGCTTAACCAGTCAGCTGTAATTGAGGTTTTTTCTAATGCCGCCTATTTTGTTGTGCGTTCACTCGACTTTCTAATATATCCGTGTTCCGACTGTAATGTAACAGTTTCGTTTAAATCTGACGTGTAAAAATGCACCTCAGCGCCGGTTTACTTGAGAAAACCTGGTGAGGGATAAGCAGTATCAACCTAAGACGCTCCGTTTTCCACGCCACTCGTTCTTACGCTCAGTACCTTCCTGCCGGTCTGCTATAACCTGGTGTCTCCATCTGCTTGGGTGACTTGAATCGAAGTTTATCTTTGCATGCTAATGCAGTAGTCCGAGGTTAGCGATTGGCTGAGACGTTAACTCATCCGGGATGTAATGGCAAATATTTGGTGAAAACCTCGAGACCTTTTGGATCTAACTAACTCGGAAAGGTAAAAATATTCCGTACTTATCGGTGCTTTAATCCCCACCCAAGTCCTATCTTCAATCTGCGAACATACTTTGGCCGTTCAACCAGCTTTTAAAGATTTTACGTGCCTTGTTTTCTTTACCAACCGAACCCTACATTGGGTGCTGCCTACTTCGATCGCCTACACATTCGCAGCTGCGGACGTAGGCAACTGTCGTGACGTTACATCTCTCTCTTCCTCTTGTCTTCGCTTCGTAGGCACCGACCACGTGACCCTTACATTCTGGCGCTTTCGCCAGCGCACTGCGATGACGACAGCGACAGGCAGTGTGTAAGAGAGATCACTGGCAGCAGTTGTTCTTTTTCATAGCTGTGACGGCGGTCGCACCCCATTCACCTCACAATCTCACCCTCGAGATTGCACTTGCACATGCAGATGATGCCGTTGGAATTAAGGGTGGTTGTAGTAGTCGTCGTCAGCGTTGTGGCGTGTGCTGCGAGCGCTGATCTAATTTTGTCTAGCGGAACCATGGTAGGCCTCTGGCATTATTGTCCTCCGCCTTTTCCATAGGAGACCATTCTGTTCTGTTTCAGTTATCCATCCTGGGTTTGCGTTAGAGGTCTTTGTACATGTACGCGTTGGTCCTGCTATTTATTTGTCTTTGTGCGTTTTTGAGGGTCCAGGGAAAGGAGCTGGGGTAAGGATTGCTTAGATATCCCCCCTCGACAGGGCAAGGAAACAAAAACCACCCGTAATACGCCAAATTCCAGGGACATTAAGGCGGGGGTTAAGGTTATGGGTACGGGAATATTTGCCCTCCCCGGAATTCAGTCAAGGCTACTTGTATTACGGGTAGGGGCGTTACTATTCCCTCGTCCTGACGGAGGGAGTGCAAACAGGCAATTCTGACTAGTGGTGGTTTGACTGTACGTACCGGTCGTTTCACTTTGGCCTCATCTGGCGTCAACCTCATATCTTTGGCGCCATGACACTGCTCTGCCTGCAGCGATCACACCCCTTCACCGCCCCAAAAAGCCGCCACGCTGTATCCCATTCTTTGTACTTCTTAGTGCATTCGTATCGCTGAAACACGGTAGTGGCCGCCGAGCAAAGGGTCCCTCGTGGACTACGACGTGCGAATTAGTACTTCACCTATTGCTGTCATGTTCAGACTCTAGATTTCCACCTCTCATGGAAGCATGCAGTTTTTAAGCAGCTCCCATTTGTAAACTCTGTGTTTGTGCACATTTTTGATGGACGCTGCAGTTCCTGTCGTTATCAGTTTACGGGCTAAAAGAAGTAGGGGTTCATCGTTGGTAGAATAGAGGGGGCGGAGCGTGAGACTAATGATGTGTAAGCCCTCTTCGTTTTAATTGGATTATCGTGCATGACACGCAGAGGGGCCGTTCTGTCATGTCAACCACTGTGCGCAATATCATGATAATTTGTTTGAAAGGTTCAGGCAGCTGGCTGGTGTATCTGGGATAGAGAGGGTGAGGTTCACAGGGAATACCTCCACAACAAATCAGCGCATTCCTCACTATGATAAATCTGACGCGTTGGCGTCTATCGTGTCAGCTAACTGGACAACCCAGTTCCCAACGGTGAGTATTGTGGAGTGGTAAATGACTGTGCTCCACACTTTACTGGCTCCTTATCAACCTAACCTTTTATGCCATTCTCACTCATATGAGATCCGAGTCACATTTATTTTAGCCTGGTTAATTTAGGGTGAACTAGGCCCTGTGAGTGGCACGCGTAGCTGTGTTGTTTTACTGTGTCATGCACTGCGCTTAAGCCCACTGTCGGTCGTCTTGGCATTGCTCTTCCATCTTATTAATGAGGGTGCGAGTGGAGGAAAAGTCTGTCTCACTATAAACTAACTGCAAGTAACGTGTTTTGCACCAGCTCTGTGGGACAGGCGGTGAACTTCGTCGCTTCCGACGGTCAAACTGTCTTAGTCGGATTTACAGACAAGTCGAGGGGAACCTGGGTCGATTACAGGGCTATCTGGGGTCACCGCTTTGCGTTTTGACACCCACACAGATTGAGTATAAATCCTTGTTAAACTAGAAAATAGGGGCATGCTGCCGGGGGGGGGGTTTCGCTGGCACTGAGGCCCTCTTTTTCCCCACTTCTACAGCGTCCCTATCCAGACGGGGAACAGCAGCCTCAAGTCTTTCCGTCCGGTGATCATGTGCGACAGCTAGCCTTCCATCATGACTCGGCTTCTGCTGCTGCGCTTTACGCCGACTCCGCTGTCACCAATGGGCACTCCTTGGATGCTGACCGCAGCAACGGCGGCGGTGACATTGGAGAGGAGCCGGGGCACAAGCTGTCCAGTTCAAGCTTCAAGTCGCCACTCCTACAGTCCCTCCTTGGCAGAGGTCGCGTGGCTGGCGTTGTGTCATCTGGGTACGTGTCCGTGCGCTTGTACTTCTCTCAGTGTTAGGCATCCTCCACCCTCTTCACCGGCGCAGATGACCGAGTGACGAATCATGCTCTCAGCCCGCTCGCCTCGCCTGCGCTCATGCAAATGCTCTTTATCCCAAGTTCAGGATCCCCTCCCCCCTACCCTTACTAATTCCCGCTAACCGCAACCATTTTGCTATATTAACTTCCACTGGTTTACTTTCCGGCGCTTACAGTTTTTTTTGCTCATCCTTGAGAGTTTTCATGTCTACCAAGATTGAGGGGCTTTTAGGAAAACCTCAGGAGTTTTCACTCCCACCGTGTGGTTTGTGTGTGTGTGTGTGTGTGTGAGTTGTGCCCCCTAAACGGGCCACGTCTTAGATGCGTTGGACCAACACGGGGGCCAAATAAGGCATGGCAGGCGTTATTCGGGTTGCGCTCCCATAACGAATGCCGAACATGAAGGTGTGGTGGCACGCCTAGGGGCGGCTAGGACTTAGGGGACCCGGCCGCGCCAGCCACCTGCGCCCTCTCCCATCTCCGGTCTTCTTTGACTCTGTCTTGACACCGGGCTCAGGTAGGGGAGGAGGAGAGTGCGGTAGCTGCAGCGCAAGGCTACTATCACTTAAAACTAATTCACGCGCAAGTCACCGTCCCTGCTCCACCCTTCCATGGAGCATACGGTGGACATCGTCGGACTACGACGGTCGAACTGTCGTGTTGTGCGTTATGGGGGCCAGGTCGTGCTGTGGCGCGCGAAGACGGGTACGCCGATCCGTCAGCTAATGCGCCCACTCCCACATCAGGCAACTGACCGGCTCGGACAGTAGTCTGACTGTGGGG